>VZRR01007634.1:156808-190399 GCA_013398015.1 Oreocharis arfaki
CCCCCCCCCCCCATTCCTCTCTATTTTCCAGCATTTCCCCCCTTCCTTACCTCAATTTTCCCCAGGTGCCGCACCAGCAGGTCTGAGAGGCTGGGCTGAGCCACCAGAACCGGCTGGAACCGGCTGTACCTGAGGCAGTTCCCGCCTCCCCTCCCCCTCTCTGCCATCCCCGGGGAGTTCCTGCCTCCCCTCAGAGACCCCTCAGCCCCACTGCCATCCCTGAGCAGAGGGCACCTGCTCAGCCTTGGTGGTCTAGATACCTGGGGTGACCTGATGCCTGTGCTCAAGGAGCAGCCTACTCTTTGCTCAGCCCACTGAGGGCTGTAGCGTGTAACTTCAGCCACCATCTCTGGGGGTCTCACCCTGTGCACACATGCACCCCCATGTTCAACACACCTCTCTTGCCATCTCAACCCAAGTTTCCCGATATGGCAGTAATTACATTATAAACACTGCCCTTCCTCCCCACCCCCCCTCCCCGCCCCATGTGTTTTCACTTCAGCTAAACACCAAAAATATTTCCTGGCAGCTGCCTTCAATTGAGGGCAGAGAGGGAGGTGAGCTGGTGGAGAGGAGACCTCTGGAAGGGATCTTTGAAGCTCTTCAGAAGGAAAGAAAAAAGGGGAAAGGAAAGGTGTCATGGCTCAGTTTTTGACGTCCGTAATGCTGAGGACAGCCATGGGGAAGGCAGGCAGTGAATAACAGCCCCATTACCTCAGGTTCTGATGGCAAAGCCTGTGCATCCAGTGTACCCTGCACGTGACAGCTCCCTGCTGCAGCTGCACCAAGGGGAGTCCCCGTGGGTCAGAGGATCTTCATGAGAGGTACCAAAACTCTTCAGAAACCTGTCTGGAATAGCAACCCAGTGACAGATCCCTCCAACTGCAAGCAATTGTATGATGGTAAAGATGGTTTGCTGTCTTAGGGATGAGGAGGTGCCTTCACACACTACTTCCCAAACATGAAGTGCCCCTGAAATGCCTTTTCCCAACAATCTCCTGTATGCAATCTCCTGTATGAGGTGTGTAGAACCTGCTGGCAGCAAGGGGTAGAAGGTGATGCTGTCTTGACTTTATTCACAGGAGGCAGGCATTGCAAGCAGAAGATCAGGACTAGAAAAATCAGGGACTACAACAAGGTGGAGGATCAGGATCCAAACCTGCTGCATGTCGAGGTGCACTTGGAGCTGGACAAAAACTCGACAGCTCCTCTTCAGGGATGAGGGCTCATGCCATCACATTCCTGTGCAGAACTGTCCTGCACCATGAGAGCAGTGTGATGAATATTATTGCCTGTAAGCAGGCAATTTCAGATCCCCCCCATTTTCCCCATGCACACATAGAGCTTATTTTCCTCTCTTTCCATCTGCAGGACATCAGGGTCTCTTCAATATTACAACACTTCCAGCAGATCCACTTGTACTTTTTTTCATAACCTTGCGGAGACATATTAAAAATAAATAAATAAACAACTCAGCAAAAAGCTGTTTTCCATGGCATAACTTCCTGGCTTCTCTTCTCCTTTCTATAATCCCAGCTTTTCTGGGACCTTGTACCAAAACCTGACATTTATTTACACTTGAAACACACTCCTGCTGTGTCCCAGCCTCTATGTTGAAGTAGCCATTTCCAGGGGAAAAGTCCAGTAATTAACAGCTATCAGAATGCTGGTTAATCACTCTGCATGAGTCATATTTGCACTCGCATTTTCAGACAGCCGCATCCATCTTCTATTGATCCCCTCATCCATAAAAGCCAGGTCCCACCCAGCCCTTTCCAGGCCTCTCCAGCATTTAGTTTTCTGCACCACAGGCTTGAAGGGCAGATGTCCTACACAGGTTTCATTACTCCATAAAAACCGAAATATCTCAACTGGGCACCTGCTTAATTTCAATATCCTGCAGAGACCCCCAAATACACTAAAATGTGCATCACAGTTAAAAAGCAGGCAGACACAGCCAGCCACATTTAATACTCAGAGCTCTACCTGCATGGGAACATCCAGAAAATCCTAAATTTAAAATGTTCTCTTTACCTTTCACCTTACACTAGGCCCCCAGTCCCACGATGGGAGAAGCTGAGCCTTACCTTGCCACACAAGCTCTTCTCCTTAGTGCTTGCAACAGCATGCAACCGGGAAGGTTACTCTTGCTGCCACACTTCCTGGTGGTCTCAATTAATCCCATGGAGTCAGAACACAGCACGTAATAGGGAGCTGGCCCGCACAGTCGGCAACTGGAAGCTCCAGACCCACTGTATTTATCTGTAAATCAAAGTGAAGTTAAGCAGCTCCCTGGCCCTGACAGCATTGGTGTGTCTCCCAGAACATTTTACAAATTGCTTCTATGACATGCTCAGTGTCTTTCCACGTTGGACAGCGTGTTTACTTGAGGGTTTCTTCTGAAAAAAATGCAAAGGACAGCCTGTTGGGATCAGAATAAATTCAAGAGGATATGCTGTTCTTTTTTATTTTTTACCCATCAATAGCTGTTGTGCTCTTTAAAGAACTCAGAAGAGTTTTGTTACTGGAAAGCTTTTCAACACTTTGATTTCTACCTTTTTATCCTTCTTTCTGTGCAAAATGCCACTTGCAATTCCCCCCCTTTAATTTTTCCTGGGTGATTATGCTAAAACTTCTGCTCGAAGGGTTTTGGCCAAATTTTACCCTCAGGTATGCACATTCAGCTGCCAGGGAAATTAGTGGCTTGTTTGCATGCAAGTTGGAGGAAGGAATGTGGCTTCATCGGCAACATTCTCTGAGCGGTCACAGAGCGCATGCACACCAATTTTTTGGACCCCTGCTTCAGACACCACAGCGAAGAGGCAGCTAAATTCCCAGACCACCTCAAGTTGCATACCACAATCTTCACACTGGTGAGTGGTGCAGGAAGCATACTCAGGCCTCAGCACTGGAGGGCCTGTGACATATTCCCATGGAATGCCAGCATGGGAGAGCCAGATGCTGGTTTTGCTCTCCAGGACCGTCCCCATCTTTTTGGTCACAACCCAGCTCAGCTGCAGGTAGGGTCAACATGGAGGAAAGTTGTTGTTATGCATTAAAAATGTGCATTATACATACATTGAGGATCTCCCTGAGGTTCTTGGTGGGCTCATGAGTGATTCGCTTCATGTAGGAGCAGCTCCCTTGCTCTCCCACTGATTACAGAGAGAGATGAGTGTCTCCATGCGCTGCCTAGAGTTATTTCACCAGACATCCACAGGCTCAGATGTCACATCCCATCAGCTACCCTCAACAAAGGCAGAGTGGAGGGAGGTTTGCTTTCATCCTTCCTGGCATCTGGAAATGTAACAGCTACTCTTTGATCATTTGCTCCCATTCAGGCTGGTACCTTCATCGTGTGGAGGCAGGAAAAAGGACCTCAAGGGTGGCCCTTCCAGTTGACCCTGGCAGGAGGAACAGGTCACAGAAACGCTGTTTTCAGGACTGTGACAGTCTCGGGTAATGGCTCAACTGACTTCATGCCCAAAAGTCAGATGAGACCAAGCTCAGACCTTTCCCACAGACATATGTGCATTTAAATGTGAGCACACGCATACGTATAAATACTTACAGGCAAACGTAAAATTAACATCCCTCTGCCCTTATTGATTCTAGTGAAAAGGAATTAGCATGCAAGCTAGCCTTGTGCTGGGATCCTGGCGCGACCAAGTCATTTTGTGGCAGCTTGCCTCCTTTCCTATGGCTATGCCTGCCTGGTGGTCTTCATGGACAAATCTGCCACTACATGGAAATCGGGACAGAGGAAGCAGCACTGTGAGCGGCTAGTCCCCTTGTTATTTCGGTTAGTGGCAATGAATGGTAATGAATTCCAAGATGGGTGGAGGGTGGAAAAATGAACCAGCCCAGCTTTAATCCCTTTTGTTTGTTCAGCTAACAGCATAATCTCCAAATGTCCACAGACAGTTTTTTAGAAGAAAGGAGGGTAAAGAGCAAAGGATGTAACATGCACAATACATTTCCAGTCCAAAGGCCTTCCTGGTACTTGTGTTCCAAACCACTCCATACTGAGATGGTGTTTTTTCCCTCTATGTATCTCTAACCCAGGACCCAGCCAACAGACTTTACAAACTTGATTTTTCCCTCTCTTAGGTTTTGGGAACCATCCTAAAACACACTCTGAAATGGGCTGTTCGTAGAAATCGCCCAGGTTAGTTGTCGAATAGAAGACACGTAAGGCGTTTCCAGTCTACAGAACTGAATCCTGCTTTTTGTCAACAGGATTTCTTAACACCTCTGGACCAGCACCTTCTTCCAGAAATACCCAAATGACTCAATCATTAAGGCTGCTAAATCTTTCAGTCGTTCAGTTGGCTTTTTTGGCCCTTGTCCTGCAGCTCATGTTCTGCAACAGTCCTACTGACCTCCGTGGAGCTGATCATTGAACAAACACTCCTTGCCATCAACAAGAGCATCAGAAGGTGACTTTGTAGGGACACACAGGACTTACAGACCTCTTGGGATAGTGCAAGACTTTCAGACCTTCTGCCCAGACAGTGCTCACAAATAGATTGAAACAGCTTCACTTTGATTTTTGACCTGGAAATATTTCTATTCTTCAGAAGTCTCTCTACCTTAGTAAATGTGAGGGGGTTTTTTTTTGACTGAACTTGTCCTCTGGCATCCAAGTAGCCCCAGTGGAGCTGAACCAAAAAAAACCTCAATAAACTGCTCAACTAAAAAACCAAAAATAATTGCTCCCAAAGGAAAAACCTCTCCAGTGTCATGGCTACACAACACAGTGATAAAACTAAGTAAAACTCATCTTGGTCTCTTCTGACTCCTGAGACATGGATGGATTTTGTTGCCATCACTTTGAGCTGGAGGACACAAAAGACCTCATTTATTCTTACTTCTTCATTCCCTGCCATAAAAGCCAGGAAATGCAGTAATATGGCATTTCCAGTGCCATTTCACTCACTTTGTGCCTGAATTATTTTTATTTCCCAAGGCAAATGGAGAAGCGTGAGACAAGCATCCGTCCTTAATTCCGAATTTCCTGCCATTGCCCATTTTTGTTAGGACAACATTTTCTTCTATATGTGTCTTACTATTGATGTTAACCACTTACTGTTTATTTCCTACAGCAGCTGGGAACATGGAAACGTACAGAAAGGACTGAGTCACCTCCCTGTTGTCTCAATTTAGCCTTGCACGGCTCAGTAGGGTCATTCTTGGCTCCAGATTCGGAAGCACCGCATTGTGGCTGAACACAGACCTTCAAAGAGAAGAAACAAGTAGCAAACAGTAGCCAAAATAGGGAAGGCCAAACAAATGGCACACAGGGACGGCAGTGGACCTTAAATCCCACGAAATGCAAAGCAAATAGCACTGAAGGAAAGGGGTCTCCTGCTACTCTGTCCTGTTGTCCGAACAGCCAGGATGTCAGCTCTTTGTGGAGAACAAGAGCTGGCAAGGATGGGGGAGAGCCTTAATTTCCTCCTCAGTTTACACCACCAGCTGTAGGCAAGCCCCCAGCAGCAGCCCCTGGCACCAGCTTGAGGACCCCTTCATGGACTCAGCTTGGGTTAATGACATCCATTTTCCCTGGGAGCTACAGATTTGTTGTGGAAACCCTGCCAAAAGAGCCTAACTTTGGCTTCTCTTCCCAAACATTTGTGGAAAGGCTGCAAAGCATCTGCTTGGCTTATCTTCAGCTTCGGGCCCTAAGGCAAGCAGGGATAGGTGTCCCGTTAGGATTATAGTTCCTGCCAGAGATGTGGTGCAGCATCAGCCCCTGGGTCTCCTGAGTAGGGATGGGTAGAAGATCCTCTCCTTCCTTCCCTACTTTTTTTCCAAAATCTTCCTCCAGAAAAAAAAGGGAAAGGCTAGATATAGGGGGCCCATAGGCACCAGGGGTGAGAGCTCAAGGGTTTCTTGCTGCCCACACCACTTTTGCACATCTCCCTTGGTAAGGAGAGATAAGCAGGGTACAAGAAAAATATAATTACCTTCCTATTTTTTTAGGGAAATAAAGGAAAACAAAGAGACTGCCAGCAGGAAACCAGGTCTTGGCAAAGTGAGGTGTAATGAACAGAAAACACCAGTCCGTAGGGCTCTCCACAGGGGATGGTCACAACTGTAATGGAGCCATCAAAAAAATACTGTTTTCCTTACAGTAACTCCTCAAGCTCAATTTACTACAAAGAGGAGAGAGCTGTAAAAGAGTTGGAAATCTCTTCATCCACTGCTGCTTCCCAGGGCAGTTGGCTGCATAAGGCCAGTTCAATTTGCACCTTTTATCACCCCCGCCTGTGTTTCACTTGTTTGCAGGAACCCTCACCTCTAGGCAATAAAACCAAAATTACTGCAGAAAGCAGAACATAGAAACTGCTTGCTTAGAATCCAAAGGGGCCTTACTGGGGCGAGAGCTGCCAAAAAATACTGTTGAACCCCTCTGCCCCAAGCACCCAGCAGCCCTGATCCCACTAGCACCCTTCACACAGCACTGGAGCAGTACAAGCTGAGCTCCCCCATGTCCACAAGTGCCCTCCCATCCATGCATTTCCTTCTACCTCCACTCAAAAGCCCCAGCCCAACAAGAACCTGGAGGCTGACCCCACCAACACAGGAAGCTTACCATCTCTACTTGGTTTTTCAGCTTGCAAGCTTTTCCCAGGCTTGGCTACTTACTCTTGTCGTAGAAGTATAGACCAACCCTCCAAATTACAGCCCATTCTAGGGCTCAGCTGCTAACCACAAGAGCAGCAAACCCCTCTCAAAATTTTTTCCATCATTTCTCTTCTCCATTTCTGGAAATTAGGGTCCACACGCCTCCCTTCTTCTCTCTCAGTGCAGCACTGCTGAAGATGTGAATTGCCTCCACGAGCTGGTGCAGTCATCAGCCATGACACATAGCACCTGCATGGAAAGGCAGCAACAGGAGATAAAGCTTTTTCCCGGGAGGCTGATCAGGGTGGATTTTTAGGTGCCTGTGTGAATGATCCACAAGCAGCCAGAAGCAATCCCCAGCTTGCTCCATGATGCCAAAGGCATTTTCGCCCATCATCAGCATGGTTCTGTATAGGCAAGAAATTAGAAATACAGGCAGCCGTGCTTCTGTGGGCTGATAATTGCTGTGAGCTGATAAACTGCAGCTCTTCAGGCTGCTGCGACCTGCCAAGCACACCTTTCCTGACCCAGAACTCCTCTCCCACTCAGCTTTGCTTTCAGGAAAAATTAGGCTGAATTTCAAGCAAACCTAGGCTGAGCTTCAAGTGAACCTGAGCCAACTCCTGATTTATGCTGTCAGCATATTGTTTGGGGTCAAAACCATAAGACACATGGAGGCTTTGCCTCATTTCTGCTCCAACCTGCAAGCATATCTGAGATATCCTGGCTGCAGCTCTCAGCCAGCAGTGGTCTGGGTCACAACACAGGACTCAGCTGGGAGCAAAATGCAGCAGGTCTCAGAGGCCAGGCTGGAGCAAAGGGTTAATGTGCAGGGGCCCAAGTCCAGCCCAGGCAGTTATTTCAGGGTCATGCTCTGGAGTGATGAATTCTCAAAAAACCCCAAACCTCACTGCAGGGAAAGATGCTGTTTCTCTTAATTAGGCAGAGCTGCACCTTAACAAGTAACCCTTTGCCTGCAAGGGCACTGCACGTAAGGTGAAGTCAGAAATAGGCTTCTGAAAGCTGTAGAGGCAGTGGGGCTGGATGTCACCTGCAGTTAGCAGGGTGCAGGGCTGGGGCTTGGAAGGTAAAGATCAAGTAGGAAAATGCTTTTTTATATAAGGATACCCCAGAGACTAGCTGCATTTTACAGACACTGGGGTAACAGAGGGGTTATCATACATGTCTGTTACACTGCAGGCATAAAACAATGATGATATGTAGCTTTGCCCCTTTTCCTCTCCTCTCAGTCCCTTTTGAAACATGAAAACTGACACCTCTCCTGATCACTTTTTGCAGGGCAGAACAGAGGAGGCTTGCACTGCACAAGGGCCAGAAAAGCCACTGACTCATTTCCACGGCAAGGGGAGGCCTTCACATCCAGAGCCCCTCTGCTCCCCACACGCTGACTGAGACTACGTGTAGCACATTACTGCTGCCAGAAAGGCAGTCCATATTGCGAGAAAAGGTCTCTCACCTCGTAGCAGATCTGCCAGGTGAATTGAAGAGCAAAAAGTAAGACTTTCTCCTCTTGAAACCTCTATTCCACTCCTATAAAATTCACAGAGAAAGATTTGGCACCATAAAAACCCAAACCACCTTAAAGTAACAAAAGGAATAGTAAATTAAACCAGTATCAAGGCACTAAGGTCAGATACCCCCATTCTCATAAATTTTAGCAACAGCACAGTTGGAAAAACTGGTCAAGCTTCACCAAGAACAACAGTTCCATGCAAAAATTCCCATATGTTTGTGGCACATTGGTGTGACATGCAAAGCACATTCAAGCCACCTCTTAGCAGCCTCAGCACAAGAGGCAAACCACTGTCTGCAGTGACAAACAAGGGGTCTGTGACTGCTTTCACAGGAAACATTGGTCTGAGAGTGACTAGAAGAAGGTGTCGTGGAGGCTGCCTTCTCAGTGGAGGAGGAGAGAGGAGAACAGCTCTTCTCTGAGAATTTTGCTCAGTTCTATGAGAAAGTTTAATCTTACTGGGAGGTTGCATTTATATTGTGGCTGAAGGACTGCTCCAAACTGGAGACCAGTAAGTTAAACAATCTCCCCAGCTTGTCTTCGTGCTGCAAACATGTTCCACAGTGCTTCAATAGTTTGGGCAACAGTGGGGCTGTGTGTCATGTATTATTTCTGTCCATCTGGAACAAGTATTAACCACAAATAAGCAAATTTGCTTGTTCTTCACTGCAAAGAAGAGCCTTGCCAGAACAATGCTCATTTCCACCGATGACAGATGTTTTGGGCATGCTTGGGTACCGACGGCTGTATGTAAACCAAGAGTCACCCTCCTCCACCCTGAGGAACTGCCAAGTTTTATGGGCCAAGATTCTGAAAAACTAGAAAGAGAGGGAAGGGAATAAATATTTTTTAAGATTGACCTTTTAATATGACTTAGGTTTACTTTTTGCCTGGGTTTTTGACCTGGTGTCCCTGTGGAGTGACACTTACCCAGTGGTTCTCCGCTCGTCCTTGCCCTGCCAGTTTTTGCAGCCCTGGGCAGCTTGCAGGCGAGGTAGAATGAGCTGGCCAGTGTGGCTGCCTATTTGAGGATGGAGGCACAGGCACAAAAGCAGGGCCCGCCGTGGACCATCTGAACTGGTGCTCGGGAAAAAAAAATCCCCAATTCTGGGGATTGCAAGCTTCAAGTGCCAGCCCCACATTCCCTATATCCATACACATTTTCTCTCCCACATTCTCATACACATACAGGCAGCTGCTCTCTCACTTCCAACCTCCCACATGAGCCAGGGGGACAAAATGAAATCAATAAATAACCACTGTTAGCTCCTGCATTTTCAAAATGGCACCTAGGGATTTGAGCACGTGCAACTTTCATTAACCTCATTTAGAATCAAAAACATAACACCTTGGCCACCTCTGCAAACACCGAGACTTTGCTGCAAGCCACTGGTGCTGGCAAACCCTAGCTGTTTCTTTGCTCAGACCAAGGCTGAGGTTTGGGGGATTTTTCTTTTTGATTGCTTTGCTTGGTTTTTGTTGGTTTTGTTTGTCTTTTCCAAAGAAGAGCAGTTGCTGTCCTGAATTTCTCATTCCCCCATTATTGTTTTTTGATTGCTGACATTATTCAGAGGGTATCCGAGATTCAAGACCATCACATCCCCATATGTCAAAGATTCAGCAGCAGGCTGACAAAGTGCTCTGTGCTTTTCTGCTAGCTTATGTCTGCTTGGAAGGGACACCCAGACAGTCTTGTTTCTTGCAGAAGGTGCCCCGAAATTGTGTGAGCCAGGAGCTCCTGGCTCAGTGCAGGAGAGGGTTTAGGTACAGTCTTCTTCTTCCTCCAAGGCTTGTATGTATGCATATGTTTATTCCAGGATGGGGGCAGAAATCAGCAAGAAAATAAAACTGACAGGAGGTTGAGGATTCAAAGCCTCTGAGACACTTCACTTCCACTGCTGCTCTCCCAGGAGCTGGGAACAGGTACATGTACAGACACATTAGCCTCACAGTGCAGCCTTTGGAGAGCACATCCCCTCTCCCATTCCACAAATCCAGAGGCTTTACACAAAGAGCCGTAACACAGCAGGGCGCTGAGAGCAAGCACTGCCACCCAGAGCAGGAGAGCAGGGAGCTGTATCCCACCCAGCTTTGGCAATCAGGAAAACACTGCTGCATCCCAGCAGTAAGTCATTTGTTATTCCTTTTATAAACAACCGCTTCTTTACACCAGGTAAAAACCAAGGGCTCACTTGCTGCAGACATTACTGCAGCGTGAGAGCAGAGGATTTCTGATATCTGTGTTTTTCCAGCTGTGCTAGGCAGTGGATAAAATCAGCGAATTAAAGCAATCACAGAGTTCCTTGTATTTACTCTTAGTGGCCTGAGCAGCTCTCCAAAGCACACCTCAATAGCACATTGCTGTACATTTACACCCTGATCAGCCCAGACCTTTGACTGTGTATTTTTAGAGAAGCTTTAGAAGATAGGCAATTGTCTCCCTTTTCAGGAAGTCTTTTTCAAGAACACTAATTTCTAATCAGGTCTGGGTGCAGAAGAAAGGATCTTTCCAGAGGCAAAGGCCTTCAAAAAGGCTTCCAAAATGTTCAGCAGCAAGTTTAGGAGGCAGGTGAATTGTTCATAGAATCCTCAAATGGTTTGGGTTGGAAGGTACCTTAAAGATCATTGTGTTCCAAACTACTGCCACAGGCAGAGACACCTTCCACCAGACCACATTGTTTCACCTGGCCTTGAGCACTTCCAGGAATGTGGCATCCACAACTTCTCTCAGCAACTTGCAGAAGTGCCTCACAGTAAAGAATTTCTAATATCTTACCTAAATCTACTTTCCTTCAGCTTAAAACCATTCCCTCCTGTTCAGGGAATTGCTACAAGGTTTTCCTTTGTACTCATTTTCTCTTCTTATCTACTAGAAAGCAGACAAGAAAAATAGAGAAAATAAGAATTTCTCTAAAATGACAAAATAAACCCAAACAGTTTTGTAAGAAAAATGGCAAAGAAAGAAACATGTCCATGTAAATTTCATGTGACTGAAAACCCTACTTCAGGTAAAGATACTTCCATAAGTTCATTCCCATGGAAAAAAACCCAAACATAAAACATTTGTAACACTTTTGTCAGAATGTTTTTAAACAAATGCCTTTTGTTTAAAGAAATTCAGCTGCGTCTCAAGCAGTTTAGCACATGTAAAGAAAGTGTGCAGGCTGTTGGCAAAGTTATTTCTCTGTCAGAGCAGTTGCAAGGATTTCTTATTAAGGAGAGCAGCTATGGGCTCTTTTCCTCTCCCTCAGCATCACCAGTGTGGATGATGAATCCATGAGCTGGGTCAGTGGAAAAATCTTCATTATGCTATACATTAGCTAAAAAAAAATCATGTGAAGACTGGTTTTGCTCAATGAATGACTTGTCTTCTGCTACACTTAAGCAAGCTTTCAGGTCATGTCTGGAGATGAGTGAACAAACCCCCAAAAGCTGTATTTGTAAACATGGATGCACTTCCATACACCTGGTGATAAAAGAACAAGCCCATCTACGCAGAACAGAGCCACTGGCACAGGAAGATACACGCTGTCGTACACAGCTGTGGAGCAGTGGATTTTACCAAACCCCATTTACTATGTCCTCAGACATCTGGCTTAGCCTCTCTGGTGTCTGATACAAGTTGTACTCACACAGTGTTCCCCTCAAGCACGTGGAAAGACTGCGCTCTTTTTTAGCCTTTTTATAAGGTCACCCATTTTTTTCAAACCCTGAGAGAAGGGAAAAGCCTTGGGGTTTTCTCCCTCCCTGCCCTTAGCTCCAGCTGAAGCCAGCCAGCAGGGAAGACACATCAGACGCCTGTGCACAGAAGTGCTGCTGTCGTAGCTCACTTCATTTCTGCAGGAAGCTGACCAAACCTATCATGAGACACAACTATATGCAAATACTGAGTCCCTGCTCAATTCTGCACCTACATCCAGATGCAGAGGGATATGAGTTAGAGTAGAAAACACTACCTGGGGTGCAGGAGCACACACCTCTGTCACCATCAACCTTCTCCTCACGTAGCATGGGATCTGCCACCCTAAAAATACGCAGCTGTCCGACAGCTGATCCCCACACAAAGGGCCCTCCATATCCCAGGAATTCCACACGGCTGACAGACAGGGGATCAGCCCTGCTTTGTGCCCCAAATACTGCTGTCAGCCTGTCTGTCCCCGCCTAGCACTGCAGCATCCTCACAGCTGAGCTCGCTGCAATCCCCAGCAGCCCCACACGCCTCCGCAGATGCCTCTCTCCATACCCTGCTGCCGAGGAAGCCAGCATGGATTTGCACCAGCACATAAAAACCTGGGCTTTTCTTATTCTCACAGGTTAGGCTGATTTTTGATAGAAGAGGTCTTTCCGCTCCTTTTCCTTCTTCAGCCTAAAACTGTTCTTTTCACCAAGTCATTGTAGTCTTTATGGTGGTGCTTTACAGCATCCTTAAACTACTCAGGGCAGGATGTGCTCTTCATAGGAGCCAAAGCCTGCTGAGTCCACCAGCAAGTTAGGAGACAAACCCAGACCCCAAATGGCACAAAGCTGCCTGAAAGGCATCAGAGGGGTGCCATGGGCAATGCTATGAAAAGTTACAGTGGTTTTGAAAATAATCAGCAAGCTTGGAAAGGACTTGCCACCGGCTGGTGCACCACTCTTAGTATTTTAAATACCCTTGTACTGCTAGTGCTGCTATGGCAAAACATTGCAACACCTCATCATAGCCATAGCATCCTTAGGTTGGTGGTTTTGTTCCTATTCTGAGAGCAGGTAGGAAATGGAACATCTGGGGACAGCAGCACCTGTGGGGGAAGCACAGTCCAGCCAGAGAGGGAAACAGCAGAGGAAAAGCCTAGGTGAGGCTGCCTCACCTAGAACGACCAGTGTGCAGGAGGACAAGCCAGGACCCCCCAAAGAGCCCAGGCACTCCACAATAGCAGTGGATAAGGCTGGATAAGCCTCGAGCTGGGGCAGCACATGGCAGGTATCACCATAAATTACAAGGGATAGAGCTGAGAAAGGCAGGTCACCTTTTTAGGACAGCAACAGCCTTGTGTGGAGCTGTCTGAGCAGTCAAGGCAGGAGCCAGTGGCTCCAGGCTCTGGCTGGGGGGTTCATCCAAGTGCCACCTGCTATGGCCAGTCAGCACTGCAGAGCAAGCCCACTGTAGATGGACAGAGGTCCATAACAGGCTGATAAATGCCTTATCTTGTCGTTACGTTATCCACATGCACTTAAATCCTGGAGCAAATTTCACTGGCTCCCCAGCTGCATTTCCCCATTCATGCCTGCCAGGCTGGGCAGCAGAAAGGTGCGAGAGCTGCTCTGACACCTAATGTCTTTGTTGTCTATTTATACCCTGCCCTCTGGAAGCAGCTCACTAGCGGCTGTCACTTGGTGTCTTATCTCCCCTCACTTTGCAAACTGCCTCCTGGCAGCCCATGGCACCCCTTCCACTGCCTGGGAGGCTGCTCCCTTCCCACTCATTGGATTTTTGTCAAATGGGGGGGGCTGTGTGGAGCATCACAAGGTACAATTTGGTTAAAAGGCAAAAAGGCGGGGCTTTACTCTTCTTTGTCAAAGGCATAAGGATTTGCCAGTAGATCCCAAGCTCCAAGCCCTTGCCTTCATTTCATTCTTGGCATGCAAAAGTTGATGCCTCCTGCTGCAAAAGTGGATACCTAAGGCAGGGCACTGAATAAAATTCATCACAATGAACTCCAGCAGTCCCTGCTTGCATAGCCTTAGATCTCAGAATCCTTTTAAAAGAATTTCAGTATCATTGTTCTTATTTTTAAAAAGGCAAAACAGAGTCACAACAGAATCAAGTGACTGGACATATACCCTCAAAAGCCATGATCCCAAAGCCTTTGAGCTTGTCAAAGAGCACCAGGTCAGCAGTGACTGACCCATGGATTCACATAGCACTCACCTCCCTTCGTGTCCCTCACTGTCACCGTTTGAGGCCTATCCTGTTCGCATCTGCAGGGACTTCCAAAGAAGCCAAACCACGCTCACCAACCATGACACAGTATTTGACTCAGGCCAGATAAATTTTCCATTAACCATCATACCAGCAGAGGCTGATGACAGAGTCTCCCTCACACAGGAGGCCCACAGAGGCATCAGAGCCCAGCACCACATGGGGATGTGTCCCAGGGAAGGACCATAGTGCACCCTGCTGGGAACCAGCCCCCAGCCCTCTGGTTAATCCCCATTTTTCCTCAGTTCAGGCAGCAGACAGGCATCCAGGCACCAGGACTGACAGATGGAGGGTTTTATGAATAGCCCATGTCTCTGCACCCCAGGGAGCCTCCAGCTGTCTCTGGAGCTGCTTGCGAAGCCACAAGGCCAGAAAGTGTCAGCTGGGGCTGGGGGAGCCCTCCCTCCCTGGGTCTTGTTGCACAGTCAACTAGTGGGAACAGAGGAGGATGAGGATGACAGCCCCATGGGAAGCAGCAGGGCTGTTGGTACCTGCTTCTCACGGAAGAGCGAAATAGCCAAAACAGGGAGTGAGTAGGAGCAAAGCAAAACTGGGTGCTGTGGCCCAGGTGAAAGGAAGGCAATGGGGTGCCAGAGATGAATGATCCCACCACAGCAGCAGGGATGTGCGCAGGAAGAGTGATTATCCCCCAGGAAGGGAGAATCATCACAGAATAGTCTGGGTTGGCAGGGACTTTAAATATCATCTGGTTCCACTCCCCAGCCACAGGCAGGGACACCTTCCACTAGACCAGCTCACAGCCCCACCCAGCCTGACCTTAAACACTTCTGGGATGCGGCATTTTCAGTTTGTCTGAGCAACTTGTGCCAGTGCCTCACCACTCTCACAGGGAAGAATTTCTTCCTCACATCTAATTTAATCTCTCCTTTCTTGGTTTCAATATCTTCCTCCTTGTTCTACCACTATTTGCCTATGTAAAAAGTCACTCTCCCTCTTTTTGTTAGCCGCCTTTAAGTACTGAAAGGCAGCACTGAGCATCACTAGGGACAGACTTGCCATCAACCCGGGAGGCCCCACTGTCACAACAGTTGCTCTTGCAGCTCCCTCTTCCTTTCACCCAGCCTGGTCTTCTCTCACCACGATTCATTCATCCTGCCTCCCCGCTGCCTATCCTCAGAAACAGGCTGGAAATGCGGTCCCAGCTCTGAAAAACTGCTGCCATCTCCTGGAAAGAGGCTCCTTCCCTGGAGAGTGGCGACAGAGTTCTGGGACTGCGAGGACCCATGCCAGAGTGGACCTGCAGCCACCAGCACCTGCTGCTCCGGGGGCAGCCTGATCCTCCCACACAATGTCACACCTCTCAGCCTGATGAGCAAGGGTGATGTCAGAGAACAGGATTACATGCTTGTACCTCAGAGAGAACAGGTAGGGTCCGTGGGGATGAGGACTGGGGCCACCCTTGATGTCAGCACAGGCTTCAGGAACACACTCCTTCCAGTAACTTTTAACCAGCACAAACAAGACTCAAGGCACAAGGGCTTCTTTCTCCCCCTCCTGAGTGCAAAATCAGAGCTTTTGAGCAAAGGAAGCAGTGCAAGATGATTCCCCCGCACCAGGACCCCATCACTGCCAGAAGGCTGAGGGGGAAATCATTGCTCTCCCTGGGTCTTCTTTCCTCTGCAGCTATGCATATCTCAAAATATACCCTGCTACTTCCACAGCTCCACACAGAGATAACTGGCAGTCCCAGAAGCCTCTTTTTGGTACTGATACACATTTTCGTAAACACATCTGGCAAACAATGCTGGGATGCTTTTTGGGCTTCTTTTCCCCTAAAAAAAAAAAAAAAANAAAAAAAAAAAAAAAAGTCGAAGCCATGTCTTCCTGATGCTGCTAAACCGAGGAGTTCAAATTGCCTTCCCTGAAGAGCGGCGTCTGCCAAGGCACAGCTGATGGCCCCGCAGCGGGTTGCTTGTGCCCAGGAGCTCTGAGCTGGCCTGAGTGAGCGTCACTGCAGTATTTATATCCTTTTATTACGCTTTAAACCACTGGGGAGAAACAGGTGCAGAGCTGTCTGTGAAAGAGTGGCCAACAACTATGCCCCCTCAAGCCCTGAGCTGTTATATACACCAGCACAGATACACGCATGAGGGAGGACAGAGCTGGACTTTTTAAATCCCTACTGAGTGCCAAAGTCATGGATGAAATCAGTCCAGGAGGAGGACACACACTGACCCACAATAAAGATCTGATGGGTAGGTTAAACACAATCTGACAAGGACACCCTGCTTCAGCCCATTCAGCAGTTCAGAGGGGTCACAGTCAACTGGAAATACCCCCAAGAGCCTAAGGGAATCTTTTCTGGCTTCTTCAGCAAATAAATCACTGTTGCCCTTCCACTGCCACTCCAGAAGTGCAGTCTTAGGGGGACCTGCTCTCTCAGAGATGCCCAGGGCAGGATGGAAAGGCCATTCATTGTGTACATTGGGCTTGGGCTGTACCTCTTACTGTGTTTCTCAGCCAGNGTGTTGCTAGGTAGAATCTGTCACTCCTCTGCAGAGAGGCAGAGGTGTCTCCTTCAGGAGAAAACAACTCTTCTGGACACAGACCAGGTTCTGCCCATTTGAGATCCTCTGAAAGCTACCCATCTTCTTCCTTAGAAGGAGGTTGGCTGGCACGTTCCTCAAGGAATCTCCAAGGAAACACCCTTTTACACACCAGAGTGGAGCCACAGCATCCTCCAGGGAACTGCAACAGAAGCATGGCCCAGGATGGGTAGGTTAGCACCCTCACCCCAGGCAGAGTGTCACCGTCTAACCTGAAATAAGCTTGACCCAGACCTTCCGAAGGCAAAATTAAGGGACGACTGGAAGACACCAGTAGCTTTTTAGCCTGAAGTCAGCTGGAATAAGAGTCAAATGCCCTCGCTGAGCAGATCAGCAGTGTCACAACTTGGGTTGTGTCTGGGGACACCTTCCAGCCCTGTCCAGCCAAAAACACATTGAGGGGGAGCACCAGATGATGCCTTCAGGTTCACAGCTGGCTGGCCAATACTAACTTTTCCTTAACAGAGGTGAAAGGTGGTGCTAGTATTAGCAATGTAACAGCCCAGCGCCTCAAGCCTACCTGGCCTGGGGCAGTAGCAAGCTGGGCAGCAGAAGTCAGTGGAAGCACATGGATTCGACTTGCCTGGTTTTCATGGGAAGGACACAGGAAGCTTTGGGCTAATTGATCCAGCATTAATACTTCACTGCTAGAAATCAAAGCTGAGTTTAGCTTTGAAACCCAGCTTTTACGGGTGGTGACATTACCCAGTGCCGCACCATACTGTATTACTCCAGAGCAGGATAAATCCAGGTGCCACTGTGACAACTGCCATACTGAAAATGAGCCCTTTTCCTTCCCTTTCTTCCCAAGCAGGGGAGATCAATGTCAGAGTCCCCTGCAGCCGAGCACCTCATAAATCTCCTCTCTGGAAAGCAGGGCAGCCCCACTCTGCTCCCCGGGAAGAAAGCAGGTATTGTTCACCCCGGGCCCAGGTACGCCATGGGGAGCGTCTGCGCCAAAAGCCAAACGTGTGTGCTGCAGGCCGGGCTGCTGCGACAGCCGAGGCTGACAAAGGACTGCAGGTTTCCTCCCCTCCGGGCTCCAGAGAATTGTGCTTCCGATTCTTGCATCACACAAGAATAACGATGCCCTTTGTAATGGATGAAATGGAAATACTAAGATCAAGTTCACCTCCACCACTCCCCTCCTGCACATGTGATGGGGGTATCTCTTGCTGGAAAAAACTGGGGGCTTCCATTTCCCCCAGCACCATCCCCAGCAGGACAGAGCAAAGCTTTCATAGCCCTCTTACCAGCATCCTTCTCCTAGACTTCAAGCCAAAGCTCAGGGCACCTTTCCACCCCAACAGCCTGAGTTTGCAGATCTATATAACATCTGGCTCAGCAAGGGGAGACCCCAGTCTTCTGTGTCACTGCCGTGGGGAAAATGCTTCCTCTCCCTCCACACTCGTCCCCTGGGAAACCAAAGGTCAGGGGAGCCAGAGGGAAATTTATGGGCTTCCCCTCCTAAAAGATTTCTCCAGATGGCTCTCCAAAGGTGGATTTTTTTTCCAGGTGAAGGGAGAGAGGAGGAAGGAAGGAGAGGTGGGGAGATGGGTAAGGGCAAGACCACAGGTCACACTTTTCTTCTCACAGCAAGTACATTGGGCAAAAGGACCGGCAAGTGGCTGGGCTGCTATTCCCTCTCAAGCCGTGATGGCAGCAGATGTCAGGCCTCAACAGCGTGTACAAAGCCAGCCCAGGCTCTGCACTCTCAGCTCATACCAGACCAACAGCAGAAATCCCCACCACACCAGCCAGACTTGTCACCTGGAGAAGCTCCTTGTGCACACAGCAATATTTTGGTGATTTGAAGCAATAGCCCACACTGGGAATAAGCAACGTTTGAGTTGCACAGAGGCACTACACTGTGCAACACTCTGCCTCTATTTCAGCCAGACCTGCAAGCACCAGCCTCGCCAAACTCCTTGGGCAGCAGGGCCAGGGGTGACATTATTTCAGTGCCCCTGCTCTTCATACCCTTCACCTGCAGGCAGCCAGAACAGCAGGACTGCAGGCATCATCCAGCCTCCCCGGATTGCCTGTCAGGAAGAGGAAATGCCATGCATTTTCCAGCTGCTTGTACCTGTGCCAAGCCTAAGTGCCACCCCTAAAAATACCCACGCGAAGGAGAGACACGTCACCTACCACTCACCCACTGCAGCCACACGGGTATTTTCAAATGAGGCAGCAACCTGAAGCAGCTGAGCGAAACCCAGCCTGGGCTTTTGCTCCTCCCCACACGGGTCAGACGGTGACAGCCCAGCATCACCCACCACAAGGCAGCAGCAGAGCCACATTCGAAGTGGCAGAAGCCAACATCCCAGAAGCTGCTCTCGGCATCCACGGGGCACCCCAGGGCCTTTGACCTGTGCTTCTAATGAAATTAAGCTCCAGCAATGCTCTTTTCTGACTGGTGACCAGCCCTGTATTGCTTTAGCCCAAAACATTTTGATCCCTCTGGCAAAAGACCCCAGGCACCTTGCTGGCTTCCCCAAAAACCACAGCCTCCACTCCTCAGTAGAGATGGGGCAGTGGCACCCACACAGAGCAAAGCTGCTCTGTTTGCATCAGCATCCAGCCACAAAAAGCATTCCTCAGCCCCAGACAAGCACACCCAGTAGACCACAGCCTGGCTGGAGCAGCTCTCCTGATTTTTTTTTTTTTAACTGAACAGTGCCCTATTTCTAGTTCTGACTTATTCTGAATAAATCAAGATGAAACCATGCAACTCGCTAAGAACTACCTTCTTGTTTTCAGCTGCTTCCCTGCCCCTAACAGGAAGAGATGGTTGGGAAAATTCAGGGAGGCATTAGACACCCCAATGCCCCACAGCCCTGGGGGGCACATGGAAGGGCTGAGCTGGGTGTCATCTCCCTGCAGCCTGAGCCATTCCTCTGGGAGATTCGCACCTCTCAAAAGCTGGCACAATCCAGGGCTATCGCATTGCCAGCGCTGGGCAGGGAGAGCTCAGCAGTGTCTCTTTCCTCCCCTCCAAAACAGATCCCTGCAGCTGGTGGTACCCACATAATTCTCCCTGACATCACTCTGAAACAAGGGGGAGCTTTGCCATTTGCTGTTGAAGCAGTGCTGCCCTCTCACTCCAGCTCCTCAAAGATCAAGGTGCAATGCTTCATGAGCACCCACACACAGCAAGATGGACAAGACACCTTGGGAGCACCCAGGGGCAAGAAAGGCAACAGCTTCAGCTCAGCAGCTTCTTTGAGGGGGTCATCTGCAAAGGTAGCAGAGCCCACCTCTGCCTGCACCCAGGATATAAAATAGGCAAAACTTTCCTGCCCAATTAATATAGAGAATTTAAGAGTTTAAACTTATAGAGCTTAAATGTCAGGCTGGCTAAGCAGGACTCCACAGTGCTTATTTAGACCAAAATAATGTACTTTTTTCTGTGCAATGCACTCCTGTCACCTCTTTGAAGCTACCTCAAGCCCTGCTTGAATGTCTGGGCTCAACAGGCCCACCTGATGCCTGTGATCATCGCAGGACAAAAGGCTTCTGTGAGGATGAAGCGGGCGTCCAGGGCTGGGAGTGCAGAGGCCACGAGGGGCAAATGTGCAGCTGCCCCAGATCCAAAGGGATGCACCAGCCCGATGGGGAAAATTGATGATGATGAGGGAAGTCCATCAGGCTGCATGCTGGCCCCACAGATTGATGGCCTCTGCAACGAGCCACACATAATGGCCAAGTTCAGGCTGCAGTGCCTGGGAGCTGAAAGGCAACAGCCATAAATAAGCTGGGAAAAAGAGGGGAGACAGAAAGCTGGCAGGGATAAATAAATGCTCATGCTGCAGCAGGGCTGGGGGTAGGCAGAGGAGGAAGGGCTGCAGCACCAGAATGGGATGCAGCCCACACTGGGTGGAGATGCTGCCACAGAAATGGCTGGTCTGGAGTGAGATCTCTCCCTTCAACAACACTGAGTTGTTTCCTCCGCAAACCGTCTTTTCATTCAAAACCACAGCCAGCTGCCAAGTGGGGGGGTTGTTACATGTCCTCCCCCAAAATATAGTGCAAGGGGACAAAAGTAACCAAAGGGGCTTGGGACAAGGGATTTTAGGGTTATAATCCCACTATTACCAAAGCTCCAACTCAGTTGGAGGCTTCCAAGACTTTGGGATCCCAGCAAGTTTCTTCCTGACTGACCTGGCCAGCAGAGCTTTCCTCATCACCTTCCTCAGCTGACAGTATCAACCTCAGACTGTTTCCCCTTTCAGTTACTGCCCAACAATGAATAGGGGAGATGGGGGGAGCGGAGGGAACAGAGATGGAGATTTCCCTCATTGTCCCCCATCTGCTTCATTCAGGACAGTTACTCTTCTCTGGCGTAAATAAGCCCTTTGCATTTTGTTGTGGTCTTTTCTCTTTTTTGCTCGTCTCCACTGTTTTGTCAGGAAAAACCTTGCCCAAAGAGCCACTGTGATTTACTGCTGTGTTAACAAATGTCAGAGCTCGGGAGCCTTGTAGGAACCGCTCGCTGGCAGCCTGCCTGGACAAACATACTAAAAGTCAACCCTGGCGTGGATACTTGAGGAATTAGTGTCCATACAAAGATGCATTAAACACAGGGAGAAAGATGGGGGATTTTTACAACGGAGGCTTGAAAGCTTCCTCTGGGCTGGTTAACATATGGTGCTTCTTCCCTGCACCTGCCCTTCCCTAGAGCAGCTCCTGGATTCCCATCCTTGTCACTGGACCCAAATGCCACTCAAGTCACCATTCCCAGTGGGTGCTGCAGGTCTGGCAGGGGCTGAGCCACCTGCGAGGTGGGGATTTGCATATCTATGTGTTAACAGGTAATTTTGCCCCAACTCTCTTCACCAGATGGGCTTTGATGGTATTGCACATGACAGAGCCCTGCTCAGCCCGGCAAGGATCCCCACTTGCTACCAAAAACGTTTTTTTAATGCAATACGTAAAGAGGAAGTTTTTTTTAAATCCATAAATCGAACACTTTGCTCATGAAATCCTTACATCCAGCTCAGCCGTAGGGGAACACAGACCCAGAGTGCCTAGGCAGGGAGAACCATCAGGAAAACAGAGACATGGTGGCAAAAAACCAGCATTTAAAAACTCTCAGCATTTCCTCAGTGGCTGCCAGGAACTCAGCCCTTCCTGTGTTTGGCTGGACCCTTGTTACCTTCAGCCCAAGACAGCCACGCATCCCACACAGCCCCACTCTCACTGCTCTGTTATTGTCATTTGCTCAAATCCCAGGTGCTGCATTAGAGAGGAATATTTTGCATATGCGTTGTCTGCATGTTTTAAAAGTTAATTTCTCCTCTACCACCTTCTGCTCAACAGATTTGTCCAGCATCACTGTAGAAAACAGCCCTGTGCCAGGAGAGGCACACTCAGCCTTGCAAAGCATGGCCAGGCAATGTTCCTTGGCCGATGCCAAATTTCCAGAAAACCAAAAACAGAATATAGAAAAATATCATGTCCTAAAATTAAGAAATGAAGTAAAATAAATACCCCATGAGGCTCTCAATTGCACAAAACATTTTTCCCAAGCAAGTCCATTCCTATATATGCACTGTCTGGGGTGTGGCAGTGCATGTGTGGGAATGAATTTGCTTGGGAAGCAGGTGGATGAGGAAGGCTCTGGAAAGGCAGTTATAAGAACCAATGTGCTGTAAATCTCCCGCATTAAGTGGGATATCATAACCGTGGTAATTCAGCAACTTAAGAATCATCATGTTGATCCAGCTGACATGATGTTACCCTAGTTTACCTCTACATTCTGCCTCCAAAGCAGAACTCCTCACCCATCAGGCAAGACCCACAGGAGCACACTGGTAATGGAAGGAGAAGCTGGAAATCTCTCCTGGATATTAATGCAGATGGCAGGGAATGGATAAAAGAACCACTTTCCCCCACCACACTACATCCTCCCTGAGCCAGGCCAGCAGAGGCGAAGCCATTCTCCTGCAAGCCTAGACCTTGTGTCCTCACGACAAATGTTTGCCTGCACAGTCACAGCCATGAGTGGGAAGAGGAAGATCCAGCCAGACAGTCCCACCTGCTCACACCCCCATGCCTCTGGCCTCATGCAGGGTACAGCTCACCTTTCCCAAAAACACATCTGCTGGATGAAACCCTCTCCTTCCCTGCACCATGATGACTTTTCCCCACCGAGCCTCTTCCTACCGAAAAGCTGTCCCTCCATCAGGTGCATGCCAACAATCCAGGAAGCAGCTTTAATCTCCAAAACAGCCAGGATGTAGGACACAGAGCCCTTCAGCATAGCAGCTGGCCTACCTGCATAGAGCAGGAGCTCAGCTCTCTCCCCAAACTTGCCCCCTTCTACACCAAGCTGGAGGAAGGGAAAGAGCAACACCTCCAAGTTGGGCTTAAATAGGCTAGACCATGGGTGTGGAGAGGGCCCCAGTGAGGCTGCTCAGGGTCATTAATGCCAATTAGTGCCCTCAAGACTTGACACAACTAATAACTATTCCAGGGGCCCTGATCCTGCTGGGGCTCATCCTTGGGAGCCTCACAGAGCTGTCTGCCACTACGCTGTGTATAGTGTGTTTCACCATGCGCTGGTTAATCCTACACCCAGCCCCTCTGGACAGTTGGATCCAGTGCAGGACTAGTGCACACAGACTTTCCTTTCCCATCCACAAAGCACAGCCCAAAGTCACCCTTGCTCTGCAGAGCATTCACTGGCTGAGCCTGCTGTGGTCTGTAGGGCAAGGACTCAGGGCAAAAAGCCTCTTTATTTGCCTTGCCAGGCCGATAAAGCTCAGCTCAGGCATGAGCCGAGTCCTGAAGCACAGAGAGAGCTCTGGCTGCACTTCGCGCCGCAGGAAGCCCCGGCACCTCTGCGGGGCCGCCAGCTCTTCCCCCAGCCGCCGCCAATCCCAGTGCTGGCCGGGTTTGGCACATCCCAGCATCACCAAAGCCATCTCTCCAGCCAGCCCGGGCAGTGGCACCTCTGACAAAGCCCGGCCTGTTCCTTGCCTTTCCACCGGCACCGCGTACGTGCCCCTCGGCTTTTCCATGGGACACGGCTCCGCGATGAAGGGCTCCCTGTTCCACTCCCTCTGTGGGACAAGCGGGAAGGTTTCAGCCTCTGCGGCACTTCGTAACTTGGTATTTTATTAGCCCCCAGCCTCTCAGATTCCGAGAAACTCTAAAAAGAGACTTTGATTTCCATGGTCTGTTTTTTCACTGGGAGTTGAAATAGCTTTCATCATCAGGCACAGCAGAGCAGAGTTACAGAAAATGGGAGGGGAGGGAAATTAAAGTAATTGGGGAGAATTACTGGAATGCACAAGGCCTCTCCAGACGCATCCCTGCCACGGGAAAGGAGCTTCCGTCCCATCTCACTGTGGCAGGAAGAACTCTGGCTGTCCAATCAGCATTTCTCAGCCTTTTGTGGACACAGAGAAGCCCCTCTGCACAGACCCAAGGCAGAGGTGTGGTGGGGAGTCCTTAGTGGAGGCTTGGGGCTGCCTGCCATGGGTTGCTTGCTCCCAAAACCCAGCTCATCAGCCTGTTAGAGCCTTTACAAGCCCCCAGACTCGCAAAGAGCAGGAGCACGGCCATTTAGTCCAGGTGAAAAAAGTTTTTCAGCTGAAAAGTAAGAATAAAAACCTTAGGAATGCTGACTGGAGTTAATAAAGTTATGAAAGCCATATAGAGAGTAGTAAGTGTTGAGAAAGGGCTCTTTAACTTCTATTTTAATACAAATATTAAACCAAAGGTATGTTGCTGTGCATTAGTGATTGAAGTACACCCATCAGGTTGTTCTGACAGGTCATGCAGTTTGGCTCTGGAGAGATGAACCACGTGGCCAAGGCTTTTTTTTGAAATGGAATTCTTTAAAAATCTTGTATGTATATATAAAGATATATATAAAGATATAAAAAGAACTGGGAAAACAATCTGGTTTCTAGGAACATGAAAATGCTGGGCCAGTCCGTACCTGGCTGATGACCATCCAAGGTGTCACAGGACAGAGGTGTCTTGGAGGAGCACAGGGTTCCGAGGCTGAAAGCAGGGCTTTACTCTAAAATGCCCTGTAGCAAAAATGCAGCTCCTCAACCCTGCTTCTGCCAAACTATTTCCACTGGTGAGGTTATCTTGGGAGGGGTTACACCAACAGTAATCAAGAAGCCACAGGGTTCCCCCATCTGTGTTTTACAGGGCTGACCTTGCCGGGGTGAAAAGTACAGAGGAAGCAGTGGGAAAGGCAGCGCAGCCGCTTCCCCCCTCAGATGCTTGGATTTTTAATTTGCTTTCTGCAAATCCCCACTTTTGCAGCAAAGCCGGTTCATTGCTGTGGCCTTACCAGGCAGGAGATGGGATGGAGAAGAGCAGAGAGCAGGAGCAGTGCCAGTGGCAGAGGGGACAGACATGCCGCCCTCCCACTGGAATCCCCACACCAAAGCCAGGAGAGGGGGAAGGAGAGGTGGCAAGCATTGTCAGGGCACAAACTCAGGCCACAGGAGGCAAAATCAGCCAGTACTATAAGAAATGCACATTTTCCCCCCTCAGACACCTCCCCAAGGTTTCTCCACACACCATTAGCAGATCTTATTTCTGCCTGGGCCAGCCTGCTTGGGAATAGTGCAAATTCAAAAACTGAGCAGTTTGATGAAATAATAAATACCTGACAAACAAGTAGATGAAGAAATATGTGGGGAGCTGCAAACCATCTCAGCCACTCCAGCAATGAGTCTGGACAGCACAGCCATAGCCATGCCATGGCACGGACCTTCAGGCCAGGAAATGGTCTAAATCAAGCTTCTTCCCTGCGGTATCCTGGGCTGCTTCCTGAGATATTGTTGTTTTGCTTCACCCTCTTCATGTATTATCCTGCAGCATATTCGGGGGCTCCCAGTGTGTGCCAAGAAACCTCTGGCTGTGACGCACCAGCCTGTTTTAGGCAGCCAGCAGCTGCTGCTTCCTGCAGGAGCTGGGAAGCCAGGGCTCCCCAGGGTTCCCCCACCCTCTGATCCAGGGAACTTGATGCATTCATTTTTAACACCATCGAAGGGTGTGAAGAATGACAATTTGAGGGAAAGAGGACTGTGAGCAGCATCTCTGTGGCCCTGTGAACTGTCTGGAGCTGTCTGCAAAGCAGACCTCATTGTGCTGCTCCAAAATGTAAGCCATCCCCTGAGTTTTCCTGGATTTGGTCAAATGAAGATAGAGAAGGAAAAAGAAAAAAAAAGAAACTACACCTTTCCTCAGCCTGGTTCCCAGGCAATAAAAATATCTTGGAGCAGGAGCCCTGGTTTCACAGCTTGGCCAGTGATGCAATCCTGCTGTGAGCCAAGGCAGTGGGGAGCTCACCTACATCGCTTGGCTTTGCTTTTCCATAGGGTGGGTTTTGGTGATCCCGGTTCCCAGACAGCATTGGCAGATGTCATTTGAGTAAGGAAATTAATGGTCTTCCCTTCCTAATGCTCCCACGGACCCCTTCTCCTCCTCCTCCTCCCTATCCATTGCCTGCTTGGAGCACTGGTGAACCCCTGCAAAATCCCTAGGCTCTCTTGGGGACCATAGACCCAGGGGCACATTTTTCCAAGTGTCTCTCCAACTATATATGTCAGCAGCAGAGAGGGGGAGGAGAGCAAGAAAGAAAAAGCGTTTTGTGAGTATCCGTCTGTTTGCAGATCATTAATTCTCCCTGGGGAGCCCCAGAGCTCTTTCATCTGCTTTTTGCTAAGTTTAGGTCACAGAGGTTTTCGGGTGCAAGTGTGGTTCAGGGAAAGGCAAAGGCGCTTTGGGCTTTAGCAGATCACTGAGGAGGAATTTGGGCAGGCAACAGGAAAGCTCTTTCCCCGGCTGGGAGGCATCCAGTCAGGACAGAAACAATCCTGGCTGCTGGAGGCTTTTATAAAAGTAAGAATAGATGTTTACTCGCAGGAAAGTGAGGAACGGAAAAAGTTATCAACACCATTGTTCGCTGCAAATAATTTCACCTTCTCTAGTCATATGGTGCATTCAAAAAAAGCCCTGCTCTTTCTTATTTAACATCTCACACCGGGGGCAATTACATACCCCTTAACGTAGCTGGGGCTCACCCTGGCCAGCTCTGACAGCTCAGCTGTAGCCCACCCCACGGCAGAGCCCATTTCCCATCACCTCTACATCACTTTCTTGCTCCCCAGTGCCTGGTGGCCAAGAAGACCTGACCTGAGATCCAGTTTTATGACGAGCTGCCCCTCTGCAGCTTCATTTAGGGGCCTGACAGCTCTGTAATTGCCTTTTATGAAACACCCTTCCCCAACCCGTAGTGCAAGAAACTTCCCAGTGCTCAGCTAAGAACCTGTCTCTAACTCATGCTGGCTGCAGCACCGTTTGCCTGGGGTCCCTTCCCCTGACTGCAGTGGGGCTTGGGGGTTCATGAACGAGCTTAGGGCAATGTCAGAGCAGCAGGGGACCAAAAACCTCCCCAGAATACTGCTCTTCAGGCAGAAATTGTGATCTGTGTTTCTCTGAGGTCTCCCTGGCATGTTGCTCCTGAGGAGGGTCCTTCCCGGTCTGAGCCACAGCTACCTGCTTTTCTATCGGGACCTTGTGGAGGGCTCTTTTCTCTCCTATCATGACCTCCCCCGTCCCCTCGCAGTCCCCCACAACCGATAGCTCCCTGAAAAAGGCAGCGCGCCCGAAGCCCAGCGTCTTGGCCCGTGTCCGGCCAAGGCCAAGGGCACAGGATCCCAGCACCACCTCCTGGTAAGGCACCGCCATGCACGGCCCGCAAGTCCCCTAGCGAGCCTGGGGACCGCCTGGAGAGATAACCCGGGGCTGCGCAGACCCCAGTCTCCCACGTGTCTGGCCAAGCATGGGCATCTTCCCCTTTCCCAGGCACCACGGCCGGCCGCGGGGTGCTGCGGGCGCAGGACCCCCGGTTGCATCCCCTGGTGAGCGGCAGCTGCCTCCTGTGGGGTGAATAGCGGCGCGGCTCGCCCGAGAGGAGACCGAATTTAACTTGAGATGAATGGGCACCTCCCTGCAGCTCGTGACATTTTCATTGCAGACTAACAAGGGGAGAAAAATCTAATTAGGTGACAAAGAGGGTCCCTAATCGGCCGTGCAGCCCGGCGTAGGGCAGCCAGGACAGCACAGCACCCCACGGGTGAGCAGGGACAGACCATGGGAAAACAAGAAAATGCTCCAAAAGATTCCTCTTGTGATAGTGCAGAGGCCATAGTGCAGGATGGCAAGGGCACTCAAAAAATGCATTTATAGTGTTGCTATTCACACCCACAGGGTCCCATCTGTAAGTCTCCCAGGTCACTGAGATAAAGTGCCCCAAAGTGAGCTCAGCAAGGGAGGGACATCTCCCAGCTAGAGATTCCAAGGGCAGGGGTAAGCAACCTGCAGCCAGAAGCATGCTGCTCCTCAAAGAAAATAGTAATAAAATTTGGTGGACTCCTCCCATGGCACCCACCTGCCACCAAATGTCGAACAAAACCAAATTCCAGGAGCAGGCAAGGATGAACCTCCTCAGGGTTTATTACCACAGCAGCTTTTTCAATGAATAAAAAGTTTTGGATAACCTGGGTTGCAGTTTTTCCAGCAACAGGTGCCTTTTGACAGTTTAATGCATGCAGCCAGCAGTACCACTTGTGTCCAAGCTCTGGTGCTTCAAGTGGGGAGGATTGATGGTGGGACCCCCACACATGAAAAGCACCCTCCTGCAGGGACATTGGGGCATCACGGGATGCAGCGAGGGCATAGCAGAGCACTGGGAAAGGCGAGGGGGGCATGCACATAAATAACAGCTGGGGTTTGGAGGAAGGGTGATAAATGGGAACGCCGCAATCCCTCGGGAATTATTAACGGTGGGGGAGGCTGAAACCTTGGCTTTGCCCCAGGAGCCGGGCTGTGTGGAGAAAGCCGATGGGTGGGAGCGGGCAGGGGGAACAGATGGCTGAGGGAGGCCTGGGGGTCCAGCCAGGAGCGGGGGCTCTCCACCAGCACAGCGCAAGGAGCTGTGGTGAGGTACGGCAGCCACATCTACCCCAGGACACAGATGGGCTGCGTGGGGGGGAAGGACCCCCATGCCCTCTCCTCCCTGGAGCCCCTCAGGTGGCTCCAGCTGCAGCTCCAGGTGGCCACCGCTGAGTATTGACCCAGCACTATCTCAGCTCCCACCTTATCAGGGCAAGAGCCAGCTCTGGGCACCAGCACCTGCCCCATTAATCTTCCCCCTGTCCCGCAGGCGTGAGGTCTTGGTGCCTGAAACAACCTGCCCGGGGTGGGAGCAGCCAGGCTTGGGCCCTGGTGCCCAGCACCTGGGGATGATGGATCGGTACCTGGGAGATGGCGGGGAGAGGGTTTCTGTTTTCCTCTTCAGTTCGTGTTGTTGTCCCTGCCCTAGAGAGGGGACCACCCTTTATACCTGGGCATACTGGTGGCAACTTTTTCCACTGAAATGTGTGTGCTGAAGACTGGGGATGTGGTGCTTTGAGGAAGAGAGAAAATGAGCTCCACTTGTAACCACGGGGTTGGGAAGGAGGGGAGAGAGAATTTCCCTGCAGTTTCGATCTGAAATAACAAGCTGAACCTGGGCGAGCAGCCCCCATTTCACTCACAGCCTTTAGGCTGAAGGTGGAGATGTGATTCCCTGTGCCAGAGCTGCACAAAGTCCAGGCAAAATCATGTCTGAGGCTCCAGAAAAATGAGGTAAAGCCTCACAGCTCTGGTTGAAATGGAAACAAAAGGCAGCGATTCTTCATGGCTGCAGCTGCACAACCCCTGGCTTCAAGGGTTAAATGCAGTCAGAAATATCAGTGGGGACCATTAAGCACAAAACTTCTGCGTGTCCCTCAGGGAGAGAAGCCCCATGCTTTGACCAGGCAGAATGCCCAGTAATGATGGAGGGCCTGAGGAGATTCCGAAAGTCTCATCCCCAGCATTCTGCTCTCGCCTGTGCCCCAGGAAACACTGCTATGGGGGTGGGTGTATGGAGCTTAAAGGGGCCAGAAAGTTTCTAGTGGGAAAACTCACACTCCTGCTTGTCCCCACATGGGTTTTCTAAGGACATTCCAAGTGAGAGAATAACCAGGGAGGGAGGGTGACCCAAGGAAAGGCAGCACTGAGCTTTTACCATAAAACCCACCGAAGGATACTGTGGGTCTAGGAATGGAAAAAGATGCTGGGGGTGTTATCACACACCTCCTCACCTCCTCCTCCGGGAAGGAAGAGCATCACTAAATGGTCTAAGCTGGGAACAGTCCAACTAGCCAGCCAGGGCCTTGGATTCACAAGAAGACAGGATCTGCTCAGGGATTAGTTAGCACAGTCTAGCCCAGTTCAAAATGTAAGTGCACACCGATCTACCCTTTTCCTGTGCACTCTGAAGCCCACAGCTCCCAAAGGGCAACGCAGAGCAGTCCTGTTAGGAAGGAGGACGCATCAGTGCTGCAAAGCCTTTGAGCAGAGCAGGGGACTCTGTAGCAGAGAGGCTGTGTCAGTGGCTGCTCCTTGGGGAGCTCACTGCTTGGTCGATGCTTTTGCCCTCTCTTTAAAAGCCTCTTAAACCCTCAGGTTATGTTTCCTTTGACATAGAAAGGCCCAGCTCTTTTGGTGAGGGCACCGCATGAAGCCCGGGCGAGGCTTAAGGTGGCTTAGGGGTACTGGCACCCAGTACCGTACCCCCTCGTGCTCTCCCCATCTATGCTGTGCAGACGGGATGGAGTTTCCCCCTTCCTTACACAAACTTGGGATCTCTTTTCAGCCATTGCTCTTTTTTTGTATTGATTTTTAAAAGGGGGCACTGCAGCTTTAAAGAGCTTCCCAGACTTGCCTTTGTGACCGGAGGAGAGGGTGGGGTGGTGGCGGAGGTGGGGACCCAGAAGAAAGAAATAAAGAGAACTACAACAAAAAGAAGTTAAAAGTGTGAGTGACAAGTTTTCGGCAACAGGCTTCAGCCCCTGTGGGGTCGTTTGGGCGAAGAATGGCTACAAATGAACAAATGAGCTGGATTTTCATGCTTGGTGGACGGTGAATGAATAAGCATCTTTTAAAACCCTATCAGGAACTCTTTGGATTGTCATTATGGCTGGGAGGAGTGGGGGGGAAAGCAGACTTTTGAAGGCTGATCATGTGAAAGAATCCCGATTCTTCGCCTTTTTCTCTGCCGGCAAGCGCGGCTACACCGAAACGTGAGGACAGTGCAGCCCCAGCCAAGCATCCTGCCATGGCCCGGCACAGGAGCACTTCTTGGGGACACTACTGTGCCCCCATGGACTTTGGAAGCGGTGAGAGGGTATGCTTTGCTTGCAGGAGCCCCCGCTGTTTCCCAGTGGTGCAGAGGGGACGGGCAGCAGTTTGCAGCCTCCTCCTCTGAGAAACCTGACTGCAGTGTCAGGGGCAAACAATGTGAGAGGGCAGGAAGCAACTCACTTAAAGCCGTATTTAGAGCACAAAGTGGAGGCCTGAGGTCAAAGGAATTGCCCTGGGATTATGGGAATCACCTTCATTTTCTTGCAAGCCTTCAGACAGGAGGGAGCCGACCAGGAGCAAGGAGGAGGGGGATGAGTCTGTTACTGAGGAAAGGACCTGGGTGTTTCCTCTTCCATGGCCCTGACAATGAGCCTGGCCTCTCTGAACCGTGCAAATAATTTACAGCCTCTGTTTTCAGCTGTTTGTTATCTTCCATCCCCCATTTTAACCTTGACTAGAGCAGAGTATTGGTGAGACAGTTGCAGGAGGCTCCACAGCCAGAGTTTGCTGAATACCTGTAGAGTTCAGCAGACACAGAGGAGAGAGAGGATTCAGAGGGAGACAGGTATAAAGTCTCCTTATTTCTGTAATAAACAATAATATCATGTATTCAAAACCTCACAGAATTGTAGAATTGTTAAGGTTGGAAAAGACCTTTAAAAGCGTCAAGTCCAACCGATGTTTAGACTTTCTTGTCTAAACAGAAGGAGACCTAAAACTGAATATTGAGGGAATGAAAATATCAGGTTGTAGTGAAGCATTCTCCCCTGACTGCAAAAATAAAAGTTGAGTTCACCTGGCATGAGATTTCAGCAACCAAACCTGGCAGGGCCAGGTTAAGTTGGTTTTCATCCTGTTGCCTGCAAGTATGTGAGGGCACAAGCCTGTGCCTCTGAAATGGTCGTGGTCCCAGCAGCCACCTGTTTCTCCCACATCAAAAAGTCCAGAGGCCATTACAGCAGACGTGGTTATAAAAGCCGGGCACTGGCGCTGGGGCAGGCCCATCAAGAGAAATGAGACCATCATGCACTAAACATAGAGAAAAGATAAATGGAAAAGGAGTCTTTCAGTCTTCATTATCAAGTTTCCATGGGTTTGCCAAAACCATAGCAACCAGTTCAAGCAATGATTAACCTAATAATGTGGAGGCAAAGAAAAAAAACCGCATTCAAGCCCCTAAAGAAGAAGTCACTAGTTCTCTAGAGGTAGTAAATCCGGCCGCCACCCCCCCCCAGTCCACCCCCAACCTACAGCCCCATGGCTGGAAGACCAGACGCATCCTAAGTCTCCAGAAAAAAGAATCAGCAATGCAGTAAAACCCACTAAAGTGACCACTCTCTGAAAACATAGCAGTATAGACATCTTTGTGAACTTTTGTAATACCTGCTCTTCACTGGACTGTTGTGCTCTTCTTGCTCCTTTTCTTGCCCATGTCCACCCTGAGTTCTCTTTTGCCATTTTTCACGGAAGTTATACTTTTGCAGATAAGTGAGTGTGTTGTGGTCCTCTGCAGTTCCACAGTACATGCAGATAGAGAGGGCAATATGATACCTCCTGTAGGGAGATATCAGAGTGGAGCTGCACTAGCATTAAATGATTTTATCACCCAAATAACGATGATGTTTTGCCTGTGGCCACACACAGAGGCCTTGGAGCACTTTGCAGACTGTTAGAGTATGAAAACAATACACAATTCAGCCAGAAAGGGGGGGAAGGGGCAGGAATACTATTAGGTCTTTCATTCTGCCTATCTGATCTACGACACAGATAGATCACGTTCAGGACTATAAGAGTACACACAGAGATAGGCGCACACAGCCTTTTCCTAGTCCTCAGCCTTGCCCCATGGCCTATGTTTCTCCAGCAATGTGGGTACTTCTTCTCAAAGCAGTGAACAGGCAAAGGAGAGGGGCTCTGCATAGATGGGCAGGTCCCAGAAGGCAGCAGAAAGTGCACATCTCGAAAAAAGCTCAAGTAGAAAGTAAGATCTGTTCACCTTGCCTGTCAACACTGGCTCTGTGGTGCCCTTACTCCCTTCTCCCAGGTGTGTGGGACACCTGCAGCTCCTCTCTGTGGAACAGTGTGTTGACCGAGGCTGGATCAAGTGCACAAGTAGAGGTCACTGCTTCTCCAAAATCCCTCAAGCCCCACGTGTTTGCTGATCTGCCAAGTGTCTGGTTAGCACCGGGACCTTGCCGGCTTCTCCCTTCACCGCAGGGCTGGGTGATGTCCCCCACAGCCCACCTGAATGGACAGCACCCCAGCAGCTCCCGGGAGAGACGCACCAGGAGCGGCTCGGTATCACTCCATGTCGGCTCGGGCAGACCCCGAAGGCTGAGCCCCATCGAGGGGACAACCGCGCCGTGCCCTCGGGCCACCTTCAGCACCATGGCCAGAGCCCGCGGCGCCGGTGCGGGACGGGGCGTCGGGGCTTCTCCGCGCACCGCTCCAGGCACCCACCACCACCACCCAGCCCTTCCCGCGCCGCTGGGTCTGCCCCACGCCAGCCCGCCCCAGGGCCCCTGGGGAGCGGGAGCAGCGCGCAGGAAGGGCAAGGGTGGGGAGGAAGGGGATCCCCGCGGTTGCCCCCCCATTGGCGGGACGGGGGGTGGCGAAGCGGCGAGACGAGACCCTCGGGATACCGTACCCGGTCAGGTTCCACTCTCGCCTCTTTTGTTGCGGGGAAGGGGGGG
>VZRR01007634.1:192456-328063 GCA_013398015.1 Oreocharis arfaki
GCCCTCCCCTGGACGGGACCCCCGGGCGGAGCCGCCGACCCCGGGCAGGGCGGCTGCACTCTCCGAGGCTCCGCCGGGGGGCAGTGGGGGTCGGGGCGAAGTACAGGGCCCCAGCGGTGACAGGGGGCTCCCCAGCACTCAGCTCCGTAACTCGAGGAAGCGCCGGGCCCCGGAGTAGCCGAGGGCGCACCGCCGGACCAGGCGGTGTCTCCCCCCGGTGCCAGACGTTAAGGTCCGGCTAGCGCCATCCCGGCTGCGCTCCCCTCGGCACAGCCACAACCATTTCCTGCTGCTCTGGCGCCGCGGGGCGCTCCGGGGATATCCCCTCCCATCCCGGAGGGGAGCCAGGGGACCCCGCTGCCTCTCGTCACCCTTCTCCTTGCCCTTGCAGCACCGGGAACATCCTCGCTCATCGACTGGCAAAGCTGTGGGCGCTGCGCTGCGGGTGGCGAGTGCCAGCACCGGAGGGGACGGGACGCCGTACTCCAGCCCCGTCGTGACTTTGCTCTCACAAGGGAAACAGCGACTGGATCCTGCGGGGGAAGGGCCCTCCCAAGGCCCGAGGCTACCACAGCCGCGTCGGCCCGGCTCTGGGCCCGGGGACAGCCGCACTGCTGCCGGAGCTCAGTGCGCAAAACGTGCCGGGGACTTTTGCGCACCGGTTTCGGCGGGCGGCGTGGAGCGGCCCGGGGCCGGGGCACCTTTCCCCGGCGGAGGGCGGGGGATCGGGGGTAATGGGGCCGGGCTCCCCCTGCACGGCACGATGCCCCCGGGGGTGCGGGCAGGACCGCCGGGAAGGCGCAGGCCCGGTGGGGCGGGAGTCCCCCCTCTCCTTCACCAAAGCGGTGCGGCGGATCTCGGTCGGCGATCCCTGTGCCGGGAGCGGCCAGAGCGGCCCCGTTGGGCCGTGGCGGGGCGGGGGGCAGCTCCCCTTGCCCGGCCTGGTCTCTGGCCCCGCGGAGTGGCCTTGGCCGGCGCGAGGCGCGGCGGTGGGGGGCTGTGCGCTCTGCCTCTCCAGGAGCGCGGTGCGGCGGGCGGCCAGCCCCGGGGGGAGGGCGGGGGAGGGTGCCGAGAGGGGCCGGCCACCGCAGCGGCTCGGGCGCCCCTTCTCGAGGGGCGGCTCGGAGGGCAGCGGAGGATGAATAGGAAGGGCCCGGAGGGGTTGGGGGTTTTTTTTGTGCCTGTGCAATTGGATGACAAAAAAATCTGGCGAGCGAGTTTCCAAGCCTCAGACTGCCCACTTCAAACGTCCTTCAAACAAAAGCTGAAGAGGAAAAGAAAGCCCCACCTGGTACCGCTGTTTGCTAAAATAATAATAAATAGATTTCGTTTAATAAATAATTACAAGAGATTGTAAAGTGGAGTGCTTTGGGAAGCATTAATCATGGGGCTGGGGGCAGACATCACCTGCTGGCAAACAAGACAACTTTATTGTTAAATCACCTTCCCACTGCCACTTTCCGATAACTCCCTCCCGTCGCCACAAAGCCCGACCGGGGATGTTTACTCATAGTTAGCATAACAAGCACCATATTACCACGAACGTGATAAAAACCTGCGGGGGCACTGCTGCGGGCTCTCGCTCACACCTGGCCGGGCCGCCCGGTGCGGAGCTGGCACCCAACGGCCCTTCCAGGAGGGGCCCTGCTGCCGTTTACATTGGCCTGGTTTATGCTGCTTTATAACAGGTTTACTGCAATCCCTATCTCCCGGCCCTATTTGTCTTATTTTATTGAAAACATATGGTAACCAGAGCGGCCCCGGCGCATCCCTCGCCTGCCAGGCGTCGGGAACGTTTGGCGAGCCGGGGCTCGGCCGCAGCCCGTCCTCCCGCCCGCCGGGGGCTGTTTGCTCGGGAGAGGGGAGGGCAGATAAGGCTGGGCCCGCTCTCGATCTTGGGGGTGACCCCAGGGTCCGGGGGCCGCCGGCGGCTCCGCGCCCTCCACCCACTCCGAGGCCTCCGGTGCGCGCCGGCGGGGCCGGTGATGCGGCAGTGGCAGCCTCCGGCGCACGGCGGAGGCACCTGCCCCGGGGGCCGCCCCGTCCTCCCCCCGCTCCCCCCAGCCGGGCTGCTCTGGAGGTACCGTGATTTGCGGTGCCATATGTCGGGCGGGTCGGCGGAGCAGCTGCTGCCCCGGCCCTACCTACCCAGCGCATAATACCTGGGAGCCGCAGCCCGCGTCCCCCTTTGAGAGGGCAGCGCGATGGGGCCGGGCCCGCGCCGCTGTTTTGTGACTTTATTGTGGCACCCAACAGATGCACGCCGGCCTCTCCTGCCCCTCGGCCCGGTGCGAGCGCGCTGCTCGGGACACAAGGAGCACAGATGCCAGGCGCAAGGTGCACCAGATGCCCCCCTTTGTGAATTCAAACAATATTTCTCCCTTCCTCCCCCGCATCCTCCTTTTCTTACAAGAGTGAGAGAAGAAGAGGAGCAAAAAGAAATATATACATATATGTATATATATAAAAAAGTCAAACTGGAGAGAAAAGTCGACCCCCGGCAGGAGGCGGCTGGAGCGCGTCCCCCGGAGCCGCCCGACGGAGCGCACGGGCGGGCGCAGCGGCGCGGCCCCGGGGAGGGAGTCGGCCACGGGCAGGGACCAGGGATGCTCGCCGGGACGGAAGGAGCCGACTCGGGAAGTCGTTCATTACCTGGTGAGAGCTGAGCTGGGCACAATAGAGCACGGTCTGTCCGTTTAAAGGGCAGCTGAGGGGTGGAAGTTCCAGAGCGAGCCAATATGACCAGTCCTCAGCACTTGTTATGTTATCATGCATCCAGATGCCCTTTGGGGTCGCGAAAATGCTCCAAGGGCTAGAGAACCTCTGCTATGAGACAATCTGAGAGAGCTGGGGGTGTTAAGCCTGGAGAACGGAGGGCTCTAAGGAGACGAGACCTTAGAGCCCCTTCCAGTGCCTAAAGAGACTCCAGGAGAGCTGGAGAGGCTCTGGCACAGGTTGCCCAGAGAAGCTGTGACTGCCCTATCCCTGCAATCGTCCAAGGCTAAGTTGAGCAGGGCTTTTAGCAACCTGGTCTAGTGGATGGCATGCCTGCCCATGGGAGTGGGGAGTGGAACTAGATGGTCTTTAATATTCCTTCCATCCAAACAATTCTGTAATTCTGATTCTGTGCAAGGAGAAATAAACCCTGAGACAGGGGATGTTGTCACTTCACCAGAAGAGGAGAAGCCCTGATAGAAAGCCCAAGAGTTTTCAGTGTGCCATCCCACTCTACAATAAACCTCCCTCCATACTTACATGCCCTTAAAACAGCCTGACAGGAGATGGCTTCATAAGGCTGCAAGAGCAGACAGCCGTTTTGAGACATTCTGGATCAGAATGCAGCAATCTTTAGCATAGAAAAAACCTGGATTATCTCTGGATAGGAGAGAGGAAAGGAAAAGAAATACCATGGAGAGGAAAGGCAGGGAACAAATGCCAGGTACAAAAGGGTCAGTTGGGTTCTGGTCTGTGATGCCTGCAGGTGGGTCCTGCGAAACCTGTTACCTTAAAGTATTTACTCAACCATCCAAGCATCTACCCAGGCAGAGAAGGATGCTCCTCACTTCTCTGGGAGCCAGTCTCCTCCAGTCATTCCCAGCTCTGCCAAGCTTGCTCCCCTCCTCATTTATGGGCAAGTGGCTCCTTGCGCCACCCTGTCTAACCTGCCAGAAAAAAGTGTTTCTCCTCCACCCTCATGATAGCCTGGGCAGACAGGGTGGGTTACACATCTCCCTCACTTAGGTTTTCCAAGTTCTTTAAACTTTACACCAAGTTTCTGGTGAGATCTGGCAGAATCCTCCACCAGCAGCAGCAGCACTTAGACTTCACCAGCTGGCAGTGGTCCATTTACCAACTACCAGTTGGACAACACAGACTTGAGGCTTCAGTATTCGCTTGCATCAACTCTCCTTTGGTCATCAGTGAGCAGTTACAGACCATGGATATGCTGAGCTCAGACTGCCACCTTCCTGACCAGCCCTTCATTCCCCTAAGTATAAAAAGATAACTTCTAGCATTTTGATGCATGATGGGGTTATAAGCACAGCAGGCTGGTCATATGGGCTCTCTCTGAAACTCCTCACTCCACAGCTGCCCATCAAACAGACAGATGGTGCTTCCTGACCTCCAAAAATAATTAAAGATGTGCTTTTCTCTCTTGATTTAGAGGCTCCACTGGTCAGACTTTGAACATAGCAGAATGCACCAGAGCTGGCTTTAGAGAAGTGAAAAAGTTGCTAAAAGCCTGGAGCTGGGAAGGAAATACCGTCCAATGTGGAAAAAAGGGCAGAGGTGCCCTGATGGACTCACACGCCACTCGCCCCTCTACAGAGCTTCATCGAAGCCCTCAACATGAGACACAGCAAGATGAGCAAGGGCTTTAACTCTTTCTTTGCCAACTGAATTTGGTGCCAGGTCGGTGCCACCACAGAGGGATGTGCCCAGCGTGGTGCAGGGGTCACTGCTCAAGCCAAACCCCCACTGCCAGGAGGGATGTGACTCAAAGTTGTGGTGTGGGTATTTTCCCACTGGCCTCACATACTTACCAGTAACCAATTCACGATCCTCCCATCACCATTCTCAGCAGTGCCATCCACATCTGGCAGCCTACAGTGCTGTGACAACTGGCCCACAGGGTTGAATGTGCTTGCAGCCCTCACACCAATCCCAGCAATGCCCACACTCCCAGTGCATGACCCTATTCCCTCCCTGACCAGCCCTGTGCCAGCCCGGTCTCTTCCCATCTGCTCCCTTCTTTCAGTCTCAGGAAGCATCATCCCTTCCTCTGCTCCAGCTTTGCTCCCTTCCCACATCTTTCCCCCTCTCTTCTGGTACATCTTGCCCTGGTGTCCCTCTCAGGCAGCCATGGTGCCCCATGGCAGCTTTCACCAGCCATCCCCGCCCATCTGCACACACCCTATGCTGCTACCCCTCTCCCAACCCTTCATCCAGCACTGGGCTCCATCTCCAAATCCATAACCTTTGAATTGGAGCCTTCTCCTGCCCTGCATTACTGCAGTGCCAAGAAGAAGACAATTTTATAACCAGATGGGACCATTTCCTTCCCCAAGTTTAGGTGTATAAATGAACTTGGGGAGCCCACACGCAGCACAGCCCCTCCTGCTAGCCCATGCCAGGACCTCTGCAAAAGTGAGCACCAAGCCTGACTCCTGAATCTCAATAAGAAATTATGTATTTGCAACAAAAATTTTTTTAAATCCCTGTATTTCCACACAAAACACTGCAGTTGTAGACCAGTATTTTAGCTGCAGCCCAGCTCTGCAAGACAAGTTACCACCAGCTAGTGTGTGTGATTTTGGTGAGCCGCAATCTAAACTCGTGCCAGCAGGTTGCAGTGGGATAAAGGCAATGATCTCAAGGCAGGTAACAGCAGGGAAACTTCAGAGCACTCACCACCTGCGTGCAGCCAGAGCATTGTCACCATCTGCCCCAGCTGCAGGGAGGGGAGCGCAGGACCAGCCCTGCCCGCGCAGCTGGGCTTGAGCAAGAGCTGGGGGGAGGGGNGGGGGGGGGGGGGGGGGGATGCTCTAGCGCATGTCCTAAAGGGTCCCAACAGCTTCCTGGGTTTTATCAGCAGCCTTATCATTTTCCTTCATTGTCAGGCAACCAGCCCCAGTCACCCCCGGCAGCTCCCGGGTACCGGTGTTTTCCGGGGTCTCTGGCTCCAGCGAAGCCCCCCGTGCTCAGGGACACATTATCTGACATCCTCTCATCATCTGACATCCCTTCGCTCCAGGGGCTACACCTCCCTCCCCCAGCTCTTCACCGCAATCCCCACCATTTTCCACCATCATTTAAGTTTCTGAAGTAATTTCTTTTTTCTTTTTTTTGTCCTTTTTTTTTTTTTTTTAAAGCAAACCATTTACCATATGTTCTCCCCTGAAAGGGGCAATTGTTAACAGATCATTAAAACACCGTGGCGAGTGCTCTGAGATTCCTTCCCTCAGTCTTACGCATTATCCCGTCTCTGTCACCCTTTCAATGCGGCTTTGAGGGCTCCGCTTTTCTAACTTCCTTCTCGGGGGGGAAAGAAAAAGAAGAGAGAAAGAGCCACTAAAATGACCCTCTTCACAGCTCTCCTTGCTTTTCAATGTCTTTTGCGACACCCAACAATAATTGGGGTGGGGGTCTGGCGTGCCGCTGCTGCTGTCACCAGGCTGGGGGTGGCAGGGCCACATCCTGCCCCGTTCACAAGGTGCCAGGGTTGGGATAGCAGGATGAGGGGTGACAGGGGTGCTGCAGGCACCCTGTGGGTGCTGACAGCCTCTCCTTCCACTGCTGGGCAAGGCGACTGCTTGTCATAGGAGGCTCAAACAGCACATCCCACCCAGCCTGGTGCTGTCCATGTTCCTGTGGCAGGTGCTGTGGGACAACCCCATGACACACATGTGCACTGGGCTAAGGCAGACAATATTCTTTAGACAGCTCATTCCCTCCGGTGCATTGGATGTTTTCAGCAGCCCAAATACATTTCATATGGAAATAAGCTAACAGCTGGATGGGAACTGAGCTAAGCCCAGAGATGGAGCTGGTTTGGGGGCTTGGATATTTCACCCCCTTTCCTGGAGAACTAACACTGTTTCAGGAAACACCAAATGATGGGAAACTGGAGACCATCAGGAGGATGGACCACTTCTGCCTCAGCCATGGTGTCACCTTAGTGGAGCATGGGCACAGCACAGGAACCCTGTGCAGGGAGAGGGGCCCTGGGAGTGTTCATTGGATGAGCCGGGAGGACTTGCAGCCTCACAGCACCTCACCACCAAAGTGGGGCAAGGAGATGACCCAACAGGGGCAAAGGCACATCCCAACCGCAGCATTACACAGGCCCAATGCCAGCGTGAGGGCTGCCAGACTCACCATGAGCACCAGCAGCAATGGCCTTGGGTTGAGGGACACTTCCTGCAGGCTCTGTGCTCTTGTGATCAGGAAGGACAAGGCTTCCAGAACTCACACAGCAGTTCCTTACCTGCATCCTCTCCCTTTCTGCCATGAATTTGGCCATTCCTCCAGAGGACCATGTTTCCCGACCCATCCAGCCAAGCTCCAGGCTCGGTTTGTAGCTCTGCTCTGGCACAGCCACCTTTCCCAGCGACCAGCCCTTTGAATTTGCACTTCCCCATCCCAGCAAAGGAGTGTGCTGCATGGGATGGGAGAGAGCACAACAGCCCCACTGGGAAAGGGGGAGAGGCAGCTGTCGCAGTCAGCAAAGCCCAGCTATGTTTGAAAAACACACAGACACTTTAAAGCCTTGCACACAGACTTCTCCCAGAATCGGTATTCCATAGCAGCTCAACAGCTTTGTCAGTGCCTGCATGTTGCTCCCGGGACCTCGGAGGGCTCATTCCTCACCTGGCATCCCAGTCCGTTCCCCCAGCTCTTGCCCTTCAGCCAGCTGGTTTTCCCCAGCACCCTCCAAACCCCTCAGGGTGTTATGTTTATTTTAACCCAGGAAGGTGTAGCCTCAAGCTGGAGGAGGTGGTACTGCTCCTGCTTTGCTCCAGCTGAGGGATCTGCCTTGAGCAGATCCCACTGCAGAGTCCCTGAGCATCCTGGGAACACAGCAGCAAAGCGATGCTCAGCTGGTGCCAGGAGATGCTTGTGCTTGCCCAGGCAAAACCCCCCAACCCAGAATGCGTGGTGCTGACCCACAAGGAATCTCCAGGCAGGACTGAGCACTGTGATGGGGGTAGGATCAGAAAACTGGTACCTAATGTCCAGAAGGATGAGGTGGCTTTGTCCTGGTGTGCACATCCCAGGCAGGTCGGCCCCTCTCCTCTCCTTTCCAGGATGGCAGCTTTTAGCTCTTCATCAAGGACAAAACTTTCTACAGGAAAAAAGTACCTCCTTCAAAGGAGCACGCTGGAAACACACAGGACTCCCACTTTCCTGAGGGGATTTAACAGCTGCCTTTGCCCAGGGCTCTTAATGCTGCTGCGGGGCAAAATGTTATCCCTTAGAGCTGCATAGAGACTTCAGGCCAGGAGCTGAATCCAAACCTAAGCAGTACTTTCTTCCCAGTGCAAAAACAGATGGAGCTGTGTCAGTGATAAGCACAATGGACTGAATGTAATTTTGACAAGACAAACAGCAGCATAGCTCTCCCACCACAGATGAAGATGCTGCCCTCTCACCCCCTCTCCCCCAAAAAGCACAGACATTGAATGAGGATGCAGACCCAAAACACTGATGTCCTTGTGGTCGAGGTGGTCTCCCTGGCCCAGCACAGCCCACAGGATCCCGGCAAGTGGGAGCACCTGCACTCTGCAGTTGAACACCCACCACATTATTTCTTACCAAAAAGCAATTCCTGAACCCACACAAGAGCCTTTGAATAATCAGCTGGTGCAGAAAAGTCATGAACGCTGGGAAGTCCTATTGAAAAAAAAGAGCTTTAGGAACACAAATCCACAAAACAATTTTTAGCTAAATGGGTTTTAGATCTTAAACACTGATATTTCCCCCCATCAGGGGGAAATTAGCTCAACCCACCTCTGAGGTGTGTTTTCCAGGTGAAGTTGTATCCCGAGTGTCCCTCTCTGCCTCACGAACAGATGATAATCACTGCAGAGGTTTGGCCCTATCGAGGGATTTCCTTGGAAGCTGTGCCTGCACCAAGGGGCTTCTTGAAGCAGAGCAGGGGAAAGGGCCACGGAAGAAACCCTGGTGCCGTATGGATGCAGAGATTTAATTCCCGGTGAGCAGAGATCGAATTAGTGCCTTGCGGTATGGCATATCCACACCACCAGAGGGAGACCTGCTCGGCATTTCTCCTCCCGATCTGTGCTAATTAAAGATTTTTATCAAGTAGCAGCAGCAGTATGTACAGCAGATACTCCTGCCGCACACTCAGCTTGCCAGCGTGCATCCCCCAAGTGCTGTGCCAAGTCTGTGCCTCTGTGGCCTCTAATTTCTTGAAATAGAGACGTAAATATCTTTTTCTAGCTGAATGGCGATGGAAAGCAGGAACACGTGGAGCATGAACCACTGGCAGCTCACAGTTGTCAGAGCACTTTAAAATTATACGCTGGAATAATCCATAGTTCTGGGATTTTGTGGAGTTGTCTCAGTCTTTTGAACAGCAGCCAAGGAGGATTTTCTTAAATCAGGTTAAGGATGCATCTGTGAGGAGCAGCCCAGCTGTGGCTGCTCCTGACAGGAGGACAGGGATTGAATTAGATCAGCATTCTTCACTCATCTGAAGCCAATTTTCTCATCGGGTCTCTGGAGAAGGCAGCGGAGCAGAGAACTGCTGCACCTCTCTCCTCCAGCCACCTCCCAATAGGCATCATCCCTCCCTCCAGTCACCATGGGCACGTGAAGCCAAGAGTTAATTTCCTCAGATCTAAGGGAATGGGAAGAGTCAATAGTTTTTGAATCTATCATTTGTTAAACAAAATCACACAGAGTTTACTTCATGATTGTCAGGGTGATGTCACTCCCACCCAAACACTTCAAATGACAGTGAGCACTGGGGATGGCTGAAAATTCAGTACAGCCCATGAATTTTCTTTTTAAAGGAGAATTGCTCTCTTGTATCCCCAAATACTCTCCCCATTACATTTAAACCACCCGAAGTTTAACCATGCTTCTGTCACCTCCTACTTACCTGGATATCTTATATTTCACACCATCACCACATTTACAAGACACTATTAGATAAAAAAACCCATTACTTATGATCTTTGTCATTCCTGCCTTCCCAGCCCACTCTCCACAACAAATCAACTTCAGCTTCAGTTTTCCCATCCTTCCCCAGCAGTCAGCTCCGTCCTCCCAAGCTGCTCCTCCTTTTCCCCTTCCTCTCTTTGTATACAAATCCACCCTTAAAACACATCTCGCTTCTTAACTTACTGGAACACATAATCCAAAACCGAGACCAGGAAAATTTGGGTGACAAGGACATGGAGCAATTAAATAAGTAGTAGCCATGTGCAGGACCCAACGCTAGAGAGTGCTGTGTAGGAAACGACCTTGCACTGCCCGTGCTAGACTGGGATCTCTCTCTCTAGAAATCATCAGGAACACCGAAGAACTGGATGAGTCCTTTTTTGGCTCCTGGAAATGCATGAAATTTGCTCAGAAATTCTTGGTGAAGGCAGAGAGTTAAGCAGCAAACGCTGAGTTTTGAAAAAAGCAGAAAAAAATATCCAGGACAAGAAAAATTTTTTAAAAAAACAACAACAAAAAGCAGCAAGAAGAGAATAATATCAGACATTGCCCTGTTTTTCTTAGTGGAGTGTTCAGAAAGGCAGAGATTTAGATTCAGGATACAAATCTGCTTTATTCTCATCCTGACTTTGGTTTAATTGAAATATTAAGATAATTAGGTTTTGCATTTTGCCTGCAGGCCTGGCTAGGGCTGGAGAGACTGCAGAGAAACGCTCAGGACAAAGGAACACCGACAGAAACCCCAGAGCTCTTGGTGAACTAAGAGAAGCAAGGGAGGCACAGATGTTCAGTGACATTCCAAAACCCCAGGCAGGCAGCACCCAAGCCAGAATCACAGCTCCTGCTACTTCTACCTTTTGAGTCAGCATTTGAGGGACAGGCTTAACTTACCTAAAAAAATAAAAAGCATTTTAAACAAAAACTATACGCTTTTTTTTTTTAAGAAAAAAAAAATCATTGTTTTTATTTTGACAGTAAATTTTAGAAACATCTGACATACAGAACTCCAAAAAAATAGAAAGTCATAAATCACCTAGTTTATTTACTAAAAGGGAAAAATACAGTACATCCAAGACTCAAACATCCTGTAAGTTTATACAAAAGCCAGACAGTAATAAACTGCATTAAAAAATATATCAAGCATTACCTGACTGATTTGACATTGGCATTTGCCCCATTATTAAAAGGCACAGAGGACTGAGCAATGAAAGCGATCAGCATCACATCCATTATTGTCAGTAAATCCATCATGATTAGCATAAAACTCCATTATTAAACACATATTTAATATTCACCATGTAGATTGGTAAGAAATCTCTCTTGGAAGGAGTAAGAAAATAAAGTTGGAGAAGGACAAACACTGAAATATGACATCCCGAGACACAAAGACACTTCTTAGAAATCGACGTTGAAATCTTCCCAGAACAGATTTTCTGGCTGTGTTATCACTCAGCAATCACTCAAGAGGAGATTTAATGATCCACAGACCCACCCTCCGGCAGCGCTGCGATCCCATCGGCAGCACGGGGCCCCTCAGGTGTGTCCTGGTTCGCACCCACCGCTGGCTGCTGGCTGGTTCACCACCCCCGCAGTCTGGAACGGCCAGCACGAACCAAAGCTGGTCGGTTTGCCTGGGTTTAGCTGCATTTAGCTGCGTTCTGGGTTTCCCAAGTCACCCCGGGTAACACATGCAGCAGCCAGCTCCAGCGACCTCAGGGGCAGATCTGTGCCGCGTATCTATGAACAGGCTCTCGCTCAGCTTGTGCTCCGTGATGATGTCCTCCACCCGAGTGACGTACAGCAAGGACAGCAGCACTCCCAGGAACTGCGAAAGGAAGGGGCAACCCCAGTCAGACATCACATGCAGCTTATCCCATCAGAGCATTAGAAAGCCCCAGTTGTCACAGCTAGGGGAGGACTCAAAGAAAACCCCAAACAAAAGCAAATTACCTCACCAAATCCTGCAACATATCACAGTGATGCTACTAAATTACCAGAATGCCACCTCAGCTTATCAGTTACATTAAATTCAAAAGGAAAATTATGATTATAGTCAAATAAGATGTCCAATGCCATAACAACAAATCAGATGTTCACTCTCACGGTTAACACAGTGGCCCTCTCTTACCTGGGGCAGCAATATACCGAGCAGCACACCAGCCATGATGCTGTAGTTGTCCAAAAACCAAATGAGCACAGCATTCGTGCACCCTCGGACATAGATAACATGCTGAACGCTCAAGCGCTGCAAAATATCAGAGTAAGGGTTCAACAGGCAGCTCCACTGGTGTATGATACATGTGGCAACTCAAAATTCAGGGAGGCAGATTTGGTTTGCCTTCACATCTCTTGAAACCCACTGAGTTTAACAAAGACCTCATCTCTGATTCTTCCATCTGTTGATAAGCTGTTCTCCACCTCAACAAATTACTCTATTTTTTTTTAAGTTATTCTACACCTGAATCAGTTATTTCATTGTTTTAAACCTGTTTGCTGCAGCTATTTTTCTACAAGAAATGCTCCCAATTCTCATTTAAGACCGCTTGGAAAGCAGAAAAGTCTCTCTTTAGCTTTCATCTCTGCTTCCAAGCTGAAAGTACAGCAGTGGAAAAATATTAATTGTGGACCAAGTGCTTTGCAAAAAGACTCTAAAAAGGGCAGGAACAAGAGGATTTCGGATTCAGTCCTGCAAGCTGTGCTGCTCCATGACCCCAACCCATAATATAGAAAGCACTTGAGGCTGCAGAGGGTCCTAAGCAGATGAATGGGGTAAAGTTAAGCATATGCTTAAGTGCTCCGTGTTAGGGCCCGGCTGGAGCGTTCAGGTGATTAAGCCATAAATCAATGAATCTAAATGAAGACAAGTCGTATTTAAAGATAACCAGTAATCCCAAAAACCAACAACCGAGGCTGGCATTGTGCTCCAAGTGCCTCAAAGGAGCTTTTTCAGACCAGCTCCCCGCTCTGCCCCGCCCCAGCACTCCAGGAGTGGAGAACTCAGGGCAGATCCAATTACCTACTTCCCTTCTTAATCACTCCGCAATTACTGCCTTGAGCTGGCAGTCTCTCCTCTGGAGTCACTGGGGCTGTTCCCAAAAGGGAAGGCAGAAGGAGGAGGCCCCATTCCACTCCTGGAGGGAGGAGAAAGCAGCCAACACGACCAGGGAAGTCCCACTTCTCTTCCAGGAATAACTATTACAGGCTTAAAAATAGAGCACCCACTACTGGGATATAAAGTACTTAGAAACAGCTAAATTGGCTTTATCAATGCCAATTTTACTCAGTGAGAAACTTTGGCTTTTAAGTACTAAAAGCTTTCCCCATCTCAAGTCACTGCTTAAAATTACAAAAGCAGCTTTTTGTGCATTAATTGTGCACTTAGCTTGGGGAAGTTGTCAACAAACAAGGAATCGTGAAAAACGCAAAGAAGGGAAGACACAAAAATCAAACAAAATTAGTTTTTTCTCATAGACGGAAATTATCCCAGGGGAAAAAAAACATTTTAATTGCTTATTTGACTGCATGGCAGATTTAAGCACACAGAAGACAACTTTACAACAGACCAAAAAAAATGCAGAGAAGCAGCACTCTCTGCCACGACAGAGTGGGCACTGGCTATGTTACCTCTTGGTCAATGGTTTTGTATCCACACATGGTGTTGATAATGTCTGTCTAAAAAGAAAACAAAAAATATTAACTGCAGCAGAAAACTAAAAATCACAAAAATATTATTTTTACTCCTCCTTTGTTCACCCAGCCCATATAACAGCAACGACAGGGTTATTTCCCAGTCCAGCACCAGTTTACCCCAGCAGCCCCAGTGTTAGATTAAGTTAGCGCTCTATGGGATTTTAGAAGAACGAGTATTGTCAGAGTGTCACAACACAAGGCTTTTGAACCATTTCTATCCAACAAAACCAGGGTGGCACCAGCAACCAACACAAGCTATGACAGAGGTGTGATACAGCTGTTTCCACAGAATGAACAGCTGGGTTTAATCTTAAAGCCTTAATAACTTAACACATCTTATTACTAAAACCAGGGGTTAACACAGCTTTCATGCCAACACAATGACGAATTTAAGCTCAGAAAGATCTTCAGTTTCAAATAACTTCAATTATTATGAACACTTTTTACAAGACTATATTCATTACAACATAATTTTATATACCATTATATATATATTAATATAAAACTCATATATTTAAAAGAGACTGAGTGCTTGCATTCAGCACAGATTACTAACACATTTTCTTTAGCCATGTAATGTCTTCCGTGGGTTCTACCTTGAAAGCCTGGAAAAGCCAACTTGAAAATACTGTCCTTCACTTACAAATCATCCAACATAAAACCCACCAGCATCAAAGGAAGCAGCAAACAAAGCCAAAGACATGGAGGAAAATGAGAATATGTAAATGAGCAAAATAAAGCAGAACGAACCCTGCATTATTGATGTACATTCCTAGAATCTTAGAATGGTTTAGGTTAGAAGGGACCTTAAAGACCATCTAGTTCCACCCTCCTGCCATGGGCAGGGACACATTCCACTATCCCAGGTGGCTCCAAGCCCCATCCAACCTGACCTTGGACACTGCCAGGGATGGAGCAGCCACAGCTTCTCTGGGCAACCAAAACTACTCCTTCGAAATTAGAACAAAATGTAGGAATGAAGATTTCTAAATGCTGGTAGCCTCTGACCAGAAGCCTGGGGGTCCCAGCTCTCCTTCCCAAGAAGAAAGAGGGATGTTTTCCAAAGATGGAAGACGGATGGTACGAAATGGCAGAAATATCAGCCAGGGGCAAAGTTTTTAAGCCCCCCAAAAAAGCTGAGCGCTCACCTTGAACACACAACCATCTGACAAACAAGGTTCAGCACATTTCTAGAAGAAAAAGCTCAGACTATTCCACAGGGCTGTTGGGAAACCATGTGGGGTACCTATCTGCCAGCCACAAGTAATAAACACACTTGGAAGTCAGTATCAGTATTAGGCACCAGTGTGCTGTGTTGGCTGTGAGTGATTTTGTGTTCCCAAAACTGCTGAAGCCTGACTGACACATGGTCACTCCAAAAATACGTGACCACAAGGAATGCAGTCCCATCATTTAATTTTAAACACAGAATTTGCTAACAGAACATCGTGGCATTAGCAACTGTATGCAGAGGAGATAAATGCATTGGAAACAGAGGATTATAGGCATTTGGCACTAATTTCTATCTGCTACACGACTGTAAGTCTTTAATAAATAATTTGACTTAAACATGGTTCCTTTAGAGTCCCCCCAGTATGAGCTGGCTCATGTTAGCAGGAGGCTTTTACAGAGGATCAGAATCCAGCCACTGACATTAGCGGGAGTTTTCCATGACTACAAAGCCAGTGAGTAATCACAAACCCTATCTGTAGCTTTCCAGGACAGAAACCAGCCTGTATTTGGAAGGGTTTGTCAAACATACAAGATTGATGCATCTTCTGGTTGTTTTTTCCGTGGTGCAGTCGCGCACACAGCCCTGGAGCTTGTGTTACCGTGCTGGGCCGCCCAGGCTCCACAGCACAGCAATGTCATCACCCTGTTGCAGAGCCACGAGCCCTCACACACTGCAGCATCTGGAGGAACTGCACTTCAGTTTGGGGCTTTTCCTTGCCTTTCAATCAACTTCCCTAAGCTTAACACTTCATGGGCTACAAGCAGCCTAATGCCCCAATCCCCAGTTGTCAATGAAGGATATGGAGAATATACTCCCTGTTTTTCCTTGAAGAAGTTTTTATTTTAGTGCTTTCCCTTTCCTGAAGGCAAAATCCTGAGTTGTTCTGCTTCATGCAGCTGCAGATTAGCAAGTACTACTTTCACATACACAAACTTCTTCCTCTCAAACACCTAAGACTCAAAGCATAACTGTTTAGCTTCGGTTTCTGAGAAAAAAATCAAAGCTCATTGCAGATTTAAACAGACCCATTCTCACACACCAAAAACGTGTAAGCATATGTGATAAACACCCTCGTATGATACACATTTCTCAGCAACACCTAGCAGGATTACTGACACAAGCATTGCATTTATTTTTCCTTTTTTAAAATTAAACAGCCATGCTCAAGGCAGATGTTGAAAGGGCAGCCCAAACCAGGTAGCAGCAGGATACCCATCATGAGCTCCCCTCTTACACACACCCAATCTCTCTGTCTTGTGTTCAGACTAAAGTTCAAAACCCAGTGAGGCAGGGACTGCCCATACTGGAGTAGTTGAGGAATAGTTCTTTATCAAATTCAGCATAACATGCCTCCCTCAAATAAAGAGCAGTGAATTACAAAATTTAATTAAAACACATTTACATGAAAATCAACACCTGCTCCTAGGTGCTGTCAGCACCAGTTAGTACCAGTCCATCACAGACTGAGAAACTGGTCCAGACTCCAGTCCTTCCAGGATTTTAGAGGCAGGTAGTTTTCAAGGATGGGTTGGGGCAGACCTGTGCCCAAAAGCATGCCCTGACCCTGAGGTCAGCTGCCCACATTTTTGGATTATTCTGGAGATGACAAGGTCATTCTGTTTGGTTTTTAATTCACACAGCAGCTGGAGCACATCACTCTGACCCCCACCCACAGAAGCAATCAGGTCCCAGGCTTCCTGGCAAAGCTGGAGCAGCAAACCCTGGGGAAAACACCAGCAAAACTGAATTTTAAGCAGCTCTGGTTCAGGCGAGCTATGAGGTTAGAGGAGCACCCAATATCCCTTCTGGGGCTGGGAAGTGAGTCAGTAAAATGGACCGCAGCCAACATATCTAATCCATTATTTTCTCCTTTGCAAGCTGTCAAGACCCACAGATCCGTTGGGGAAGGGAAGGACCCATTTTCCTTCACTTCTTACCCCAGACTTCCTAAGTCAGGTACCTTTTTAAGTGAACACCAACAATGCTGAGATGCCAGGATTTACCTTATTTCTGATGCAGCAAGTGTAGGGCACCCCACAGGCCAGTGGTCCTGGAGCTTCACAGTTGTGGTATACGTTTTGGGACCAATCTCTATAATCTTCCCCACCACAGCACTTAAACTGGATTTTAAAAAAATATAGACATAGAACTCAATGATCTTAAAGGTCTTCTCCAACCTAAATGGTTCTATGATTCCAAAAGGAAAAGGAAAAAAACTTGTATCTTAAACTCTTTGAATAAGGAGAAAACAAAGTAAGAATAAAACAATTTTTAAAACCTTGAGCTACCAAAAAATTCCGTCATTTTATCAGCAAGGCATGTATGACTGTATTTCATAAATACAGTTAAAAAGAATTAAACATATAGGTAATATTCCTCTGTCACTCACTGAACTATAACCCAGGGTGCCAGAGAAAGGTACTCAGTGCTGAGTTCCACCTCCCGTCTTTCCTGAGTTGAAAAATTATCTTTCCAGGTCTGGACATCATTAAGCAGTGTTTTTACATTGACTCTATCTTGATCTGTAATACACCTCTGCAGTTGTTTTAAGGATTACAAATACATGTCCAACTGGGCCTAAAATACAAAAGCGTTGCTATGAGGCATAAATTAATCTCACCAAAACACTGTGGGTGTAATTTAGAAGAACTGAAATCCAGCAAACAAATACTGTAAATTTACACTGACTTAATATAAATATTCTCTTTATAATTTAAACAAAGGGAAAAGGAGGATGTACTAACATGTACATTCACTGTACGTATCCATAATTCTGGGCAGTGCATGGAAACTTGAAAGCATTATGAAGTCTAATGACAAAATTTCCTCAGGATGGTCTGCTTTTGACAGACTTTCCATGCTAACTTTGTTTTTCAAAGCAGGCTGCCATCTCCATAACGATGTCCTAGAGTATACGTATCACTTTCTAAGTCAAATTTTTTTAATAATCATTACTTGGCATGGTCACGGACATCACATGGGCCCTGACGTCACATTTCTGAACACTTTTTGCTTCTTCTACAGTCTCTGAACTGCATGGCAGAACTCTTCAATAACCCAATAAACATTTCAACAGACTAGCCTTGTTAAAAATAAAAAGGCTATGAGTCAAAGCCACGTGCCATTAAGTAATGCTCAGCTGGGCTCACCACCATTTCTGAATTCTAATTATAGGTAGATACTCTTCCACTGGTATTTCCTCTCACTAATCACCTTGTTGAAGAGCTCTCTGCGTGCCCTCGAGCAGCCACACAACGGCCCAGGCTGTAACAGCCTAAATGCCACCTCATCTCTCTTTATCCAATGCCTTGTGTTAGCAAGATGCTTCTCAATCTCTTGGACCAGCCAGCAGAAATGCTGAGTGCAAGGCCGTGGGTGGACTTGAGGCTGAATTTGTCTGAATCCAGCTGTGGGGCCACTATAAACCTACAGGTTTGTAGGATCTGACCTTGAGCATTTGAATTGCACCTGCCAAGGCAAAAGCTGCATTTTGGCCCTCTCTTTTTGCAGTGATGTAAGAGGGTTTTTAATGCCAGCTGGAATGATGGATGAGCCCTGACCTCAGCAGCAACACCATAAGAGATGACACATGAGATCTCATCCCCCACATCAGTAACAACTTGATTGTCACATCACTGGAAAAACTCAAAGCTGTTGCTGAGTTAGTCCAAAGAAAAAAAAAACAACAAACCTGCTTTTGAACAGAATCCATGATGTTCTTGAAGTCTAAATCATCATAGTAATTCTCAATTCCTCTTCTAATGTTATCGTTCAAAAATTTGATTGTCTAAAAAGCAAAAGGAAAATGAGATTCATGGATTGCAGAATGGGCACATGGGCTGGAACAAAATTAGAAGAGCAGGTTAAAGTGGCAAGGGTAGCTGATAAGCACAAAAGAAAAGGCTTTTTTTTTTGCCTTTTTTTTTTTTTTAGAGAAAAAACCAAAACACTAGTTAAAAACAAATCTTAGCACAACCCTGCAGAGACCAACCATCTGTTCTCCTCTACAAAAGAAGCCTCACTGCTGGGTTTGGGCTGGGAAGTGCCAGCAGTGCGACTCCTCTCATTGCTGAGACTCTCTAAGCATCTCCCAGAGATGGTCCCGTTATCCCCAGGCAGGATCCCTCCTACTGGGCACTGGGGACTCTCATCATGTTTTGGGTGACAGAGCAGTGGGTTTGGGTGGTGGATCTTGGCACCATGGTCTGCATCACGCCCCGAGCAACAAGACTTGACTGTGTCACCACCGTCCATGAATTTTATTTTCCATGAATTTTCCATTAATTTGATTTTCCAAAGAGTCCGTAATTGCCAGATAGAGAGCTTTATTCCACATTAAGTGGGAAAAAAGGTGAATCTGTACATTTTACAGTGGTTGATTTGAGAAATATGGCAGTGGGGAGATGGCAGATATAAAATGGTATCTCCTCAGCATGGCATATTAGAAATTAAATCAACAAAGTGGTTTTAAAGTTCAAAAGATGAGAGAAGAAAGAGTATTTAGTTTCCAAGATCCAGCACAATCTTAGCACAGCAAAACCCTACTAACCATAACCAGAATGTAACAACTTTTCTTTCAAACTGGCTGTTGAAATGGACAAAGTTAAAGCCTTACAGGTCAGAAAACCTGAAATACACCTACTCATCTTCTCAGTATTACAAACTGCAACTCTTACAAACTAATCAGAACAAAAATGATTATTGCATCAGTGATGAGAAATAACACACGACCCTCCTAACTGGTCAAGAACCTCATTTAGACTCTACAGATTTGAAAAGGAAGTAGAGAAAGAAATGGGAAAAATGGATAAGACACGCAAAACAAACAGAACTTAAATAGAGGCTACTACCCTAAACGTCCATAAATACTTCCTTGTCCTCCCTATACTAACCCAAACTTGTCCATTAACCTTGAAACACAAGGAGAGAAACCTGTCCCTAAGCAGAGCTGTCCTGCTATAAATCAGGGCATAGAAATCTAGTACTTGCCATAGTGAATACATTTATGTTTTAAAGTATTTCTAACTGAAAAAAAAAATAGTCTGCTGCTTTCTGTGCAGAAAAATCAAGGATTTAACACAGTTATAGCATGCTTGTCAATGATGGAGTCTCCTAGATAAATTAGTCATGTTGCTTATGGATGTGGGCAGGGAAGAGCTGTCCTTTAACTGAGGCAAAACGTTTTGGCCACTAACAAACAACAGTCTCCATGTCCATCTGGAAACTTCCCAAATTAGCAGTCAGACCCAGAAGAACACATTTTGTCATACACAAAGAGCTGGAAATTCATTTTGCCTGTACTGCACATCTGTAGTTACCAGATTTTCTCCAAGTTCTTTAATCTGGAATTTGTCTCCAGAATGGTGGCAAACCCCACCTTCGCTGAACCCTGAAGACCCTGAAAAACCCGGACCTGTCTTCAGACCTCTATCAATTAGTGCTCAAGTGACAACTTGAACAGCTGTTATTTAGCATAGCTGAATCATATCAAAACCTAAAGCAAGCAGCTCACCTGATTCCTGAAGATCAGGGCCACCACTCCACCTGTCAGCTCGATCAGCAAGCAGATACCAAGGATGTACATGAACTGCAGGAAAACAAGTGCAAGTGAGTCATTAGAACAACTCCAATTACTCTTTCAATTAGTGCTCTTAAGTCTAGCATCTAATTGCCACGTGACTTGGCTTTCAGCATGGCATTTTAAAGGAAAATATAAAATTATGGGTTTGCTCTTATAAAACTGTCAATGTCACAAGAAAGCCGTTTTTCCTCACTTAAAATGTTCTGGGCTTTGCCCAATTGGCAAGAACATTATTTTTCTGCTTTGAACAGACTCAAAACCATTAGATGTAATTATCCTGCCAAGATACTCCTTTCCACAACAGCATCCCAGAGAAGCATATTGATGGACTGCTACAAACCACACCAAACGTCATGATTTTATGCTCACTACAAAACCAGTACTTACCTGTTAGCTTTCCATTAGTGGATAAAGCAGTACCTTAGGATAATCCAAACCAACTTCTACTAAATTGCCAGTGCTAAATCAAAGCAAAATTCTAGGCTTGGTACCTTTTAGTGCATTGCTTCCCAAATTTATTTGCCTGTGTATACACATGTGCTCACAAATGTGCTCACAAATGCACTCACACACAACCATGTGTGCATCCATGACTGCCCATCAAAGCGTGTGCAAAATGTGAAAACAATGAAGAAATCCACAGCATCATGAGAGAACTGTGAGAGAGCAACATGCCAGTACTTGAAATGTTTTTCCAGCCCTTCAGGCATAAAATTTGGGTGTTATGTGAATTTAGGTCTTCTGTGTAACAATGAATTTCATCAGGAGAGAAGTTTTATGATCCCTCGTCTGAAAATAATCCCTAATGCTCCCCTCTGAAAGCTGCTTTAACTTCTGTGTGCTCAGTGTCAGGAATTCACCAGACAGGTATCTTTTCTCCTGCTAAATCTGGAATCAGCCAGGGAAGCTGGCACCAGGGACTTGCTTTTTTGAATACCCAGCTGGGTTTACTACCAGAATGGGAACAGAAAATGTTCCCGGCATCTGACACACCACCATGCTCAGTGAGAAAGGAGCCTAAGGAGGGGCTCTCAGTAAAATTCCAGTATAACTTCAAAATCCATGGTTATTTCTGGCTTTGACCTCTCTAACAAACCACGTATTTAGCATTTTGTTAGACTGAACTGACATGACAAGGCCAGGTTGGGTTGTGTCTTGAGCAACCTGGTCTAGTGGAAGGTGTCCCTGCTTATTGCAAGGGGTTGGAGTAGGTGGCCTTTAAAAGGTCCCTTCCAACCCAAACTCTCTGTGATTCTATGCAGGTGAAAACAAAGTTGTCACACTTTAATTTCAATTAGTCACATGTGCAGCTTCCATCTGCAACCACAGCATTACCCAGGAATTTCCCTAAAATTCACTTGTTCAGAGCCACTGGGGAAAAAAACCTTGTCCCTTTCGTTTCACCCTCAGGACCCTTCTCGCAAAGGCCCGAGCTGCACATCTAACTTTGAACGCACGTTTCTCCATCTCCCCACTCATTCCACTTCCCAGGGGAGGACAGACAGACTCCAGCCACTCCGGCCTGCCAGACGTCAGCCTGAGCCAGGGTTTCTCTCTTGACCTGCTTCCTCTGGGTTGAAACGAGAAGCCAGCATCAACTGGTACGTCAACAGCTGAGTTTGCATAAGATACACACCAAGTGATAACAACTCACATTCCTGACTATTTTCCATAAAACCTTAACTACTGGGAAGCTGCTTTTCTCAGCACTGGGCTCACCCTGGCTGGTTCTGTTGCTGGCAAGACCGAATGCTGCTGCTCCCTGATGGAGGGACCACAGCCACTAAATTCAGATTTAATTAAATTTTTTTACAAAGCAACTTTATTAAAATATTTTTCAATGCAGACATAGTTCTGGATGTGAATTCAGAGGACATTGAAAAGCAAAAGCAACAAGCTGTAAAAAGTAGGAGTAAAAAACCCAACACTTACTGCTTGTAGAAGGCATAAATTGTCTCTTAGAGAAGCCAGTACACCCACAAAGGATACCAAGAACATTATAATGCCCAAAAGAATTAAAATAATTGCTGGGGCTAGAAAGGCACTTTCTAGAGTTTTGTACTTCTGTCTTTCAATTTCTGCATAAATCCCAACAGCGAGGACGAGGGCTCCGATCACCTGGAAGAGAAACAGAGGAGAGCACGGATGTTACTTTTTCTCACAGTAAACACAAAGATGACAGGTTGTGAGTACACAGGAACCTGTCACTGCTCACTTCAGGATTCATTATAAACAATGAAACACCCAAAGCAGAAGTTTGGATAAAAAAAATTTTAAAACCTCAAAGACTAAAGCAGAAAAAGAGCTGAGTTGGAAAAGAAATGAAACTTGTTCATTTCAAAAATATATTTCATCATGTTTTAACATTCTGGAAGTTAAATCAAAATACACATCACTGGCTGAAATGCAATTTATTACCCATCTGAGATCACATATACTACATACACGAGCAACTGCCATGGCATTAATGACCCTCCTTTGCATGTCTGTCTGTCCTTCTCTCTGCGTGTGTATAAATATACAGAAATATATATGTGTCTCTAAAATAACAGTTTCTAAGCTGGTCTGCAAGCAGCCTATCTGTCCCTTCATATTAACTCCTATTGTATTTAGGCTCAGTAAATACAGTCAGGTATTTTCTATACCTCCACTCCTCCTGCATCAAGAGAAAGGCACCAGCTAAAAAACTAAAAAAAAACCAAAAAAAAAAAAACCAAACCACCAAACAAAAGAAACCAAATCAAGTTTGAAATTATGTCACTTTCTTGAGCAACTACCAGATAAAGAGATAACGCTGACAAGTTAAATAGGAAGAGACATATTTCATTTAACAAGGTAAAGATATTTCAATCAAAATAATTAAGTCAAAATCATTTGGTATTTAAACTATGGTGTGCTGCAAATCACTTTGAATTACCCTGAGTTAATTAAAATAAAAAATAGCCCACAATACTTAATCACAAAAATTGCAGTGGAAAAACTTTCCTGCTGACTCCAACAGCCAGACACATCCTCAGGGAAGAGACCAGACACAAATCAATCATTTTGGCAATCTGATAAACAACATTCCCCTTTCCTGACCTGACATTTCCACAGGAAACACGAATCTGTTCTCTGCACACCAATGCTTCTTAATTATACTTCTTAATTTTTAATTTCACTTCTTAATTTTGGATATGGCACAGTATAACCTGGATGAAGGACTAGAGGGACACACAATGTGAGTTACAAGTTCATGGTCAAACAGTTGAAATACTTAAACAACTTACCGGAAGTTCTTGATTTTCTGTGGGAATGAATAAAAACACCAAAGGACAATACGTAGGGAATGCCACCAGTTTGTCATTTAAAGAGAGAAAATTCTCAGGAGGGTTCACCCATAAAAAGTAAATATACTGAAGCTATTTAAAAAGCAACTGAAAATTTGACCAAATCGAGAGTAGACCCAAAACCAGATTCTCCTGCCAACACTAAAGTGCCATTAACAACAGTAACTCTTGCCTGGTTAAATCCTTGCTTAAAAAGTAAAAAAAATCAAACACTGAACATAAACTACAGGTATTAAATCTTGATAGGGATTACCAGAATTTCAGGCAAGTGTTGTTTCAAGACTAGAACTTTTTACTGAAATGTCTTTTTCTTAACCTTAGCTTTCTCATCAAAGCATTAAATTTCAAGGGGGTCTTGACTAAAAGGTGTCTGTAAGTAAAATACAAGATACTTCCTACTTTAAGAGCTTAAGATACATAAATACACATAGCACCTTTATATACACATATCTTCACCCCTTTTCACTTCCATTTTTGCTCTCACACCCTCCAAGATTCATGCTTTCATTACCTACTATTCTTTTAAGCATTTAATAAAAATCTTTTAAACCTTTAATATGGTCAAACCAACAGCAGCAATTATTTACGGCAAGCAGATGTGCTAACCCAGCAGTCATCCCATGGAGTCTCTTCTCCGATCTGTGCTCTCCCTTCCTGTGTCTGGAGGTGGGAACTCAACTCTTATGTCTGGAACCCACCGACACACGGAGTGTTTACATCCTGCATCCTTCTCAACAGCTCCCAGTTTGGCAATTCCAGCTGTGTACACAGGAAAAATTAACTGTCCTTGACTCACATTAAATGAGCATCCACCAGCAAATACCAGGGGATTTCTCTGGGGCTTTTGCACACACAGAAGCTGCTTTCCCAAGAGAAAGGAGAAGCATTTATTTATAAGCAGAGGCTTTAACCCTATATTTACAGTTCTTTTTCTTAAACAAAGCTCAACAATAGCATCTTCTCTTTAAAATGCTATATTTTGTTTCAGCTGGGCAAGAAAATTACATTACAGCCCCATTCACCAGCAAAAGAGTTGTCTGGAAAAGTTACAGTGACAACGAGTTTTTTAAAAAGCCCTGGGTGACAGGGAAAGACCACAAGGCCTGTAGCAAACATCCCCTCAGACACTCCCAGTGATGCTTTAATTTCCTTTCTGCTTTGGATAAGGCTGATATTTAGTTCCTGGTGGTTTAAAGCCATCCTGGGGACTCAAATCTGGGCATTCATCACTCATAACGTACCAGAGGAACAGCAACAGCAGGGAGGGAATTGAATGAACTCAGCATCCAGCAGGCCAAAGCCCCAAACAGCAGCAGAACATCACAAACCACCCAATATTCAAGCAAGCCAGTACTCCCACAGCCAAGCTTTATTCCATTTACACTAATTAAACAAAAAAAAAAAAAAAAAAAAAAAAAAAAACAAAAACAACACACTCAGCGAGAATAACAGTGCTGAAAAGAGAACCAGGCAACTGACATTTACAGCTGATGAGATCTGCTTCACTAAGCTGGAATAAAAGAAAATTCCGAGAGCGAAGCCCACACGCCTCACACAATCCGTTGTGTGTTCGTCCCCAGCGCCAGCAGTGTGCTGCCCAGCGCCAGCCTTCCCCGGGCAATTCCCCGTCATTCCCCATCCTTCATTCCCCCTCTCGCAGCCTCCATCTGCCCCCCTCCCAGAGCTAACCATCTCCCCAGCACAGCCAACAAATGGAAGCTCTTGCTTATAAACGAGGGCAGAGCATTGAAAATCCAGAGCGAGCAACTACAAAGAGTAAATAAAATCCTCAGGCTGCCTGAAAGAGGCTTTGTCCTCCACGGACGCACAGAAAATGGTTTCAGAAGGGCCCTTTCTCTGCCACCAGATGAATGTTTACATCCCACCAGCAAGGGCCCTTGCTGCTGACAGAAAACACAGAGCAGACAACACACGCGGTCCTTCAAGAAGGACATGCTGCAAAAAAAGGGTTTGAAAAATAATACAACAAATTTGAATTACCCTTTTCCAAAACTCACAACAGCAAAATAGCTGTGGAGGAACACAGGTAACACCAGGAGCCTAAAGCCAAGGGTTGGTTTGTCTGCTAAGACAGACAAGAGATATCCAAGATCCCTGAAAGCCTGAATTACACCCGAACGCTTTGTGTTTCAATTTTTGTTCATTAAACCATAGGTTGAATCTGACGTTCTCTATCAAACCCGATAGTTTGGATCTAAGCCCCTTCTCCCGTGCAGCAAAGCAAAAAGGCTTATGGTCCCAACTGGTAAATACCATGTCAGACAAAAACAGACCAAACTAGAACTTAAGCAATGTTGAAAGTGAAAAAGCCAGAAAGAAAAAACCCTGCCTGAGCACCTCTGACATCAGCACCACCTGAAGGCAGCATTGTCCCAGTATCCCAGAGCCTGAGAAAAGCACCTTTTAAAATCAAGGTGCTTACAGAGAGAACTTGCAAAGAGCCTTAAGGGCTCCTTCCAGCCAAAGGGGTGTCTGGTGTGGATTTAGCACGTCAGAAGTCACTGGTCACAGTCTAGACCCATCATCTGGGACTTTCTGGCTTTACCAAACACCTGGATGAGGACAGCAAGTGCCACACACCTGTAAGCTCTAAAGCGTGGCAGCCTCACCCTGCGAAGGCTCGAGAGCGGGCATACCCAATACACCGAGGAGTGCCGTTGCAGGGCAAAGGCTCTATTTGCCCACCTCCCCTGCAGGACAAAGCTGCACTTTAATACGCACATGAATGATTTTTACCTGCCAAACTTCCAACCTCCGCAAGTCCCCATCCGCCAAAACCAGTTTGTCAGTCCCTCGAGAAGGAAGGGGCGCTGCACCCATAGCCACGGGCGTGACAGCCGCCACCTCAGCCGCAGAAACATCCATCTATTGCTAAACGCCAGAGCCTTGCGCAGGGCGGACCGCGCTTCCCGCGGGACCGGGGTGCGGGACTCCCCGCTCCGATCCGCGCCCCCCGCACCCCCGGAGCGCCGCTCACCCAGAAAGTGGTGGCGTAGATGATGAGGGTGAGCTTGAGGCAGAGGTAGGAGAGCCGCCCGCAGTAGCGCGCCTGCTCGGGGTCCCCCGCCGCCATCCTCCCGCGGCACCTGCCGCCGCCACCGCCCCGCCGGGCCCTCCGCCCCTTCCCGACGGGCGGGCCCGGGGGCGCCGCCGCTTCCGGCAGCGGGGCCGGGGAGCGGCACGCGGGGACAGCGCGGGGGAAACGTGGGGAGCGACTGCCGAGCTCCGGCTGCGGCTTCGTCGTTCGTCTTTTTCTTCTCTTCTCCCTTTCTTTTCAATTCCCTCGGCAGAAGCCCGGCCGCTCGGTCGGGATTAGCCCCGCAGCTGGAGGCGTCAGGAGAAATAGATCTGGCTGCTCCAGCAGGAATCTGGCAGTGCTGCCCGAGCCCTGCACGCACTCCCAGACCTCTGCCATCGCCATTGAAACAGCCGGGACAAAAAATACAGCCGTGGGAAGCTGCTGCATGGGCGCTTAGGTTTTTAGTCGAGCATCCAAAAACGTGGCAAAGCAGAAACCCTACAGCGTACACCAGCACGAGGAAGCGTTACCAGGGCATTTACCTCTTTGTGTCACCCACGCGATTGCACATGAAAAGAGGGTCGCATCCTGCCAATAACAACAGCTGCTGGGCATATTGCACTGGCCACGTTTTGTGCTTACACCGACGTTCGTCCACGTCCCGCTGCTGTGACAGTGGGTCGGTGTTGGTTCTGACACAGCAATCATGAACTGCAAACGCCATTCATGGCCTCCGAGATGAAATAAGCCCTTTCAAGCCCGCGGTGCTGCACTCCTGTCCCACAAAGGGCTATTTTCCCCCCGGGAAAAAAAGTCTCATTCAAAGTGGCAGACAACTGTCACAGAGTTGGTTGTTTCATCGTGGCCCGGAGCAGAGACAGATGGCATTGAAAATCAGTGTCTGGTGTCAGAGGAGATGAAGTGGGGCAGCATTTATCTTTAAGTTACCTAGCAGAGAGACTGGAAAACCTCTGAGCTGTGTATGAGAAGTGTGTAAATGTTCAGTCACACATCATTTCTTTAGGTCATACAATACACCAAAACCTCGTTTATAAAGGCTAAAAAATATCCCTGGATAATTCTGTCATAAAAAGTACCATTGCTATTGCATGCAGTGCTACTACATTCTGCTTCTGGAAAACAATCCAGCCCAGGACACTCCCAGCAGCAGAATAGCTCTTCACCTCTAATGTTTCTGACAGTAATACAATGTCCTAGGGCATTCACCCTCTAAAATATCAACAATTTCAATTTTTAGAGAGATTTGCAAGTACCCCTGAGACTTAGCAATGGCATGCAGGCTGGAAATCCCATCCCGTATAGTTGCTGGGAATTAAGAGTCTGTCACATGGTCTTCGTGTCTCATGGGCATCATTCACATCCAAGCATGTTCCTGTCACTTAGGCATTTTCCTTGTTTGAGTATTTAACTAAATTAATTGTTCTGGTTTGACTTTTTTAGTACCTTACCTTGTCATTTGTGCTGATTCCTGCACATGAAATTTCATGGCATGGCCTGCTGGTTGGGGAAGCTGAGTAAAGCAGTGCCTGTTTTCCTGTTGTTTTCCCTCCAAACTGAGCCGATGTATCAAAACAAATTCCTGTTATGAAACTGCATGAAAGTAAATGAGTAATCCCTTTCTTTTCCTGAATCCCAGACTTCATCTATACAAATGGCAAGATTTCTGGACACAATCTAGTTTAGCAGCAAATGCTGGTTAAAATAGGATGTTATGAACTGCCTGAGGGTCCGTCGTGGTTGCGTTCTCTCCCCCTCAGCCTAACGCAGCACAGGGCTGCAGTTGTCCAACCAACAGCCTGGCAGATTGTGCATTACAGCATCTGCTCCTGGGACTATCCAGCAGCTCATCTAGTGGTGCTTTTGTTCATATTAAGGATCGGTAACTTTCACATTTCCTCACTCATCTCCACCGGTTGTCCTAAAGACAGTCACCTAAAGCTGTGGACTACAGAGCATTTGACCCAGGGCTTTAGGGGCTCTGCAGAAAGGAAGTGAACCACAGCTAGCCCTGCACCAAACCATGTCAGAAAGACCCAAAGATTTTCAGTGCTACCAGAGGCATTTTTGCTGCTTCCTTCTAGCCCACTGGAATGGCTGATGAAGTTGCAGGCCAGCTGCACTTTGCCCCACCCAAGGTGGATGTTCATGGTCCTCACATCCTGCTCTCACAGCTGTTCCCTGGACAAAGGTTCTTCCTCCAAAAGCAGAGTCCAACTTGCAATACAATTAATGCCTCTACTGCCTACATTACCTGGTATTATGTTTCTAAAACACAAACCACCCCTTAATCACCCTTCCTGACCTTGCAGACTCACATCTTTTGTTTGCATCTCTCACCCTTTGCTCAGACCTGGGATTGGTGACTCAGCACGGTAACGTTTGGCCTTGACAATCCTGCCCATAATAAAAACAACAGTGAAACCAGCCAAACCCAAACCCCCTACTCTCTGATAGTCCCTTTGTCTGGTATAACTTCAAAACCACTGGTGAGGTGGGTTTTATCTACTGTCACAGGCAAATGTGACTTCCCTGAGGAATCTGGAGCCCGCCTGTGTCAAAAATTGCTCCAGTTTTCAAGTCAAAAGGCTGATAGCACACACTAAATCACTGGCTGGGCTCCAGGATGATAACCTTGTCAATGCACAACCAGCAAACGAATAAAAGGTGTGGGTGTGGATACAGGAAAGCAAATCTCTCCTGACTTGTATGATGAAATGTTGGCCAAAGGGTGGCTGCTCTTCGATTATCACCTGAGTAACAGATCAGAGACCGGGGCAGATGGTTCAGAAGAAGGTTCCTAAGAAACCTGAGCACCCTGACCATCTTCAAAGTCAACCAAGAGAGGTTACAGCTTCACCAGTGAAGGGTCAATGAGTGCAGCCGTTTTTCTGAGTGCTTGCTTATGTTCTACTTTCCGTAAGTGATAAAGCACTTTAGTGCACTCCCAGCTAAATGTATGCAGGTTTTGCTCCTATTCTCCTTCAAATTTGCAGAGATTTGAGAGAGAAGATTAAAAAAAAATCTGAAGAACACTATTAGCTGTTGAATTCCTATTGCAAGTCATGAAATTTGCATTTGCCTTCCTGAACTGTGTAGGGAAAGTGGAAGGTCCAACGCTGCTTAATGAGGTGTCAGTGTAAGACTTTGAAGAAGTGCCCAAAACAGCTTTGCAATGCATATCAGAAGATATGTACAGGTGTACCTCTTCAGTTTCTGGGTAGGGAAGTGAGAGGGATTACCTGCCAGGAAGTCTCTTCTGAAGAGAAGGAGACATTACATGCAGGACTACAGGTATCGATGTCTTAAAAAGCAACACTTGGGCAATATTGTGTCAGAGAAAACCTACTTGAAAGAGTTGATTAGGTGATGGGTTAACTCAAGGCTGCACCCAGAAATTAATGAAGCAAGGAAAGATTTCGGGCTGAGCTGGTGCAAAGGATCCTGAACTGATAAACATTGCCCTGTTACAGGAAAGCCTGGCACAAGCTGCAGCTCCAGCAGCTCCAGGAGCTGGAAAACTACTGCCATCCCAGCACCACTGACACTTCTGAATCCCAAAGGCAGGTTTTCATACCTGAAACACCTTTAGCTTCCCATAGAGCAGGCATGAGTCAGTGCCAAGAACTCCTGGAAATCCCAGCCTCAGTGTGTCCCTTACGTTTATGTCCTTTGCTTCAAAGCTGACAGCGAGCATGAGTGCTGTGTTCCGAGCAGAGCCAGGGGTTCCTCTTTCCTATGAGGACCTGAAATTTCTGCATGCATGAGTTCCTACAGCAGACACTGGGAAAGGGGATGCAGCCATCCAAAAGAAAGGATCTTGCTGAATTGCACGGATTATAGTTTCTCTCTTGCTATGAGAGCTCACGGGAAGTCAGGCAGGGTCCTGGAAACACGAGAATTGCAGGACTGGTAAACCTGTAAAATCCTGATAGAGCAGCGTGGCCATTTCAGAGGTTGTTCAAAACTAACTGAGGGCGGGCAGGGGGAAGCTTCACATACCACTTTGCCACATTTCATTTGATGTCAAAATGGTTGTTTAGTTTTCCCCTGAAAGAGACTCCACCTCCTTTCAAAGTCCCCTTAAAAACTTTAGAGATTTTATCCCAGTGCAACTCCTGCTTCATGCTTAATAGTTACCCAGGGAAGAACAGCAAATGTCCTCAGTCCCACTGCAGAGGATTCAGACACCTGGTGCTTTAGAAAACTGCTGCCCTGACAAAGAATTTCTACTTGGATTGAGGTGGTTTTTGGCTTCCATTTATGTTTTCTTGACTCTAAAAATAATCTAAAGGAAGACATCGCTTGTCGCTGGCCTGGAAGACACCTTCCTTTTCCTTTTATTTTTCTTCCTTTTTAGAGGAAAAAGAAACTTGAAGGAGAGAGTTGTTCTTTAGTTTTTGCTCTTCAAGTGTAGGTTAAAATGCCAGGGAAGAAGGAGGAGGCCCTTGGCATCGCTCATCTCCTCCTGGAGCTGCATTGCATCACTTGGAAAACAGGATGAGAGGACATGAGACAGCTCATGCCGACGTCTTTTTAAGAGCACTCGGTTAAATGCATGGAAATTCATACCACCAGGATCTACTGCAAGAAAATGAGCAGATGCCAGAAGATTTTCTTTTACACTTACAAGGAATGAAAAGCCATGGGTGTGTTTTCTGTTTTTAACACCAGCAACATTTCACAGGCTGACTCCCTCGAGGACAGCAGCAACTGGACGGCGGCAACCCAGTTTGCCCAGCCAGGATGGAGAATTGCTCTGTGGGCCATCACCTACTCTTTCATTGTTATCACGTCCGTCATTGGCAATGTCACCATCATCTGGATTATTCTGGCACACAGGAGAATGAGGACCGCTACCAATTACTTCATCGTTAACTTGGCTCTTTCGGACCTGCTGATGTCTGCTTTCAACACCATCTTCAATTTTATCTATGCCAGTCACAATGTCTGGTATTTTGGTGAAGAATTCTGCAGGTTTCAGAACTGGTTCCCCATCACTGCAGTGTTTGTGAGCATTTACTCCATGACAGCCGTGGCTGCAGAGAGGTAAGAAGCAAATGGAGAAGCTGAGGTCTGAAAAGATCCCCTGTAAGTCATAAAAAAATCATTGCAATAGTTTGTGCAGTTGGCCTGCACTCTGTCAGGTGCTTTATCAGCAAAGTGGGAGGAGTGCCAGACTGTGGGGTTTGATGCTAATTATGGCGTGATCTTCTGGTTTATCTCTGGTCTGAAATCACACCCAAATCTGTAACGACAGAAAGTGGGTGGTATTTTGTTGTTCCCACATTATTGATCATAAATGGTTTCTCAGTCATCCTGAAAACTGTTTTGTGGGTTTGTTGGGTTTCTTTAAACCATGAGACAGACATATCCAGAAAAAGAAGAATATGCTGCAGGCTGCTGAAACTATCAGCATCCCCAAGCCTGCTGTGAGTCCAGCAAACCACCAGAAATAATGGGAATTGGATCAGAAATGGCAGAGTCTGCTCCCCTGGTTCACTAGAATGACTTATTCCAGGAGGGAGGGAAGTAATTACAGTGATTCTGTTTGACTTCTGGGGTAATTTGGTATTTTCAAAAAATTCACTTCCATGTGCCAAGTCACTTTTACTTGAGCTTTCATTTCTGGAGTCTGACTGTGTTTACAGCTCATTGTTAAATAGCATGAAGCTGTTTTGCTTTTTACTAGAAAGTGACCAAAAGTCTGTGGAAATTTCCTCTCTTAAAGGCGATAGTGTGTGCAAGAAGCAGAGAAGGTTATTTCCCTTCAGGCTCTCTACCCTGCTTCCTGTCTTTCCTCCGTTACTTCCACTCTCCCTGCTGCAGCCTCACGGTGAAGGACTTCCCTGGGGCAGCCTGACCCGGCACCCAGAAATACCGGCAGTCTTTTATCAAAGCCCTGCTGTTGACTTTGCAGTTTCCTTCAGGTTTCCTGTGTTACTTATCAAGCGCCCGTATCCACAAGGGTCCTTCTAGCTACCTCGGGAGGGGAGCCAGCGTCCCTCTGGAGCCATCTGAAAAGTGAAAAGCATTGCTCCCTGAGCCATCAGGGTCACTTGCCCAACTTCCCCCCCAGCTCACAGCTCAGATCACCCCGGCACACCCAGTCTCAGGAAGCAATCACAGACCAATCACACCAGATAAACAAGCTAGGAGAGGGAAGAGGGCTTTTCTGCGTGTGTAATCCCTGCTGAAACCTGTGCAGGAGCTGGGGACATGGCACAGTACAGGACAGTTCATGAGGACAGGGCTGAGGGGCATGTTTATCAGTCTGCAGTTGTCTAGATGAAAGCAAATCCCTATTTAGAATCAATGGCAGCTCACTTTTAGACTCAAATACTCTTTTGCTGCTCCTGGCTGTAAATCAAGGGTTGTTGATAACTGCTATTTTGTACAGGTTGTCTGCCAAAGAATATTTTTTAAAAGCCATTTCAGCCTGTTCTCATGTCTTCCTACTCTTGTTCCTTGGGGATTTTTGATGAAAGCACCTATATAGCCAAAATCTCTTTAGTCACGTGGCATGGATCAGGAAGAAAACTTGGCACCTCACTGCAAACCATATTTAGCTATTCTTTGCTTAGCCTTAAAATAGATCCTGACACAGTCTCCTGGAAACTTGACGCTTCCATTTATTGTTATGAGAACCTGTGTCCACTCCAGCTCTAATGTTTAACTTTGATAAAACAACATCTTTTGAAGTGGTTTATTGTAAGGAAGGAGGCTAAGAAGTGACAGGTCTGTCATTTTTGTCTGCCATGGAAAAGTCCCTGGTGATATTGCTCACCGTTGGGTTTAGGATGACTCAGTTTCCCCGTTACCAAAGCAGCTGTTTCCTCCGCAGTGCTCAAGGCAGAAATGGAATCTTATCGATCAGCTCGAGTTTCACACTCCAGTTAGCAAAGTCTCCTATGACCAGTTTGAAAAGCGCACAAGAGTGTCCAAAATTCAGCTTGTTTTGTATATATGGATGAGGACCAGAGAAAGGGTGCTAAGACTGTGGTCCCAGCATCCTGGAATGTCACATTGAGAGAGGGCACAAGGAGCACAAACAGTAGGGGGGCAAAGGCAGTGCTGCCCCACAGCATGAGGGGCCAGGAGATCTCAGCAGGTTTGGTAAATCTCCCAGCTTGCAGGAGCTTGCCTAAAATCGCAGCTTGCCTTGGGGGTCCACCCCTGGCAGAGTGGGAAAGCCTCTACCCAGCCCTGTAACATCTTTGATGTCTGCAACATGGGCTGCAATGACAGCACAGTGGCTGGCATCATTTATTCCTGGGACTTGCCATTCACTGAGGGCCACAGATCATAGTTTCCAGCACTTCTGTAGGCAAATACTCTGGAGACTATCCACCAGTGGATTCCTCCCTGACCAGACTCGAGCACTGTGTGACACTGCCTGTGTCAAGCTAAAGAAAAGCGAGGTGACATGAAAATTTTATAGCTAAATAAGGTCCTGCTGCTGTGCAGCCCTGGATTGCTCACTGTGCTGCCTGTCCTGCAGCAGCAGCTGGGCAGAGCTCCCTACCAACAGCCTGGCCAAGAGACAGCACAGTTTGTTAGATTTTTGCTATGAAAACTAGGAGACAATGAGCATTTTCCTTTCTATTTTGCCTTTGTAACAGCCATGACAAAGAATAGGGAAAGCATGACAAGAAATGCATAATTGATTATGTACTCATTACAACACCGTGCATTTCCACACAGGGAACTTAAAACCAGAGAGCGCCCCAGGCTCGTGAGTAATCTGATAGTCAGATGTGCCATGAGGGCTCAGAGCAGGTGTGGGATGGAAGGGTCAGCCCTTCCCTCTGCTGCAAGCACAAGTGCTCAGGCAGTCACAGGCAGAGGTAGATAGCACAAGTTTTCGACAGCTAAAAATCAGTGGGGAAAAAATCAGGTAAAGGATACTCGAGACCCCAGTCTGCTCTTGTGATAATATGAAGCATCAGAGATTGACGTAATTAGGAGGAAAGAGCATACTTGGCTGGGCGATTTTTGGTAAGGCACTTGAAAAAGTAATTAACAAAAAAAAAAAAGCAAGAATACTTTTTCCAAGGGCCTGGAGTGACAGAATAAGGGGGAGTGGCTCCACACCGATAGAGTGCAGGGTGAGATGGGATACTGGGAAGAAATTCTTTCCTGTGAGGGAGGTGAAGCCCTGGCACAGGTTGCCCAGATAAGCTATGGTTGCCCTGGGTCCCTGGAAGTGTCCAAGGCCAGGTTGGATGGGGCTATGAGCAATCTGGCCTAGTGGAAGCTGTCCCTGCCCATGGCAGGGGGATTGGAACTGGGTAATCTTTAAGCTCCCTTCCAACCGAAACCATTCTGGTGTTCTATGAAAAAATCCATAAGGGGAATGCTTGCAAAGGCTATATGCAGAAGACATAAAGGACTGCTTCCTCCTCACACCAGAAGCATCCATCCATGTGGGTTTGATATATCCTGCCCTAAGACTTGCTATCATTCTCTTCAGAAAGGATTTAGTTCCTTTTTGTTTATGGCCTGGAACCTTTCAAAATGTCTATATTGATAAAGCCCACTATGCTGCCCTGGTGAGTTTTTACACTTGCTGCATTTGTTGTATAGATTGCCAATTTCACTGTAAAAGCACTACCTGTTTCTTGCAGGTACGTGGCCATAATTCACCCCTTCAAGCCCAGGCTCTCTGCTGGAAGCACCAGAGTCATCATTGGGATAATCTGGCTGGTGGCATTTGGGCTCGCCTTCCCACAGTGCTTCTACGCTGAGATCATGATGGACAATGGAACCATGAAATGCATCGTGGTCTGGCCTGATGACGTTGGATCCAAGCACCAGCTGACGTAAGAGAAACAATAAAACTCCCAATTCAGGCAAAAGTTAACGAGAAAAATAATTTCATCTCCAAACTTTTGGTTATGAGAAATGCTGAGAGAGCGAGCAGGGGAATGTGGGGCTGGGGGAGCCCATCTAAGCTCAATTTAAGCCAGCTGTGGAAAAAGCTGCCAGGTGATCATGGTTCAGGGTAATCCTGCACCTGCCATCCTCCCTTGCTTTTAAAACTGGTTATAATGTCTAGAAACCGTACATACAGGGCTCGGGGAATTTAAGACAAACCAGTACAAAAGGTCTCTAAACAAGCAATAAATCCTGGTTTCAGAGATTCTGGATTTTCTTCCTCCATCAGGCAGAAGGAAATTTGGTCTCTTCAATGCCGAGAAGCCACATATTAGTTTAAAATTATGCTGCTCTTTGTGGGGGTAAAAGGAAAATAAAACCTGAGATCCGCATGTTTCCAACATCCCAAGGTTTTATAAGACAGATTTATCTGGGCACACATCTGCACTTCCGAAAGCTCCTACGCCTCACAGCGATTTCCTCCTGCTTGAAAGCAAGATTGTTCAAACAGATTAAACAAGCCATGCCCTGCATTTAGAGGATCTGATGTGATTGCTCATTATTGAAAGCACGTGATGCATGGAGCAGTTTGACAAATTTATCAAGCAAAACATATTTATACAAAGTAGCAATGGAAGAAGGAGGAAAAGAAAAAAATCGATTAACAAAGTGGAAACAATTTTTGAAACCAAAACCTACTGTGAAGACCTTTGCCCAGCTCCATGCACGTGGGACATTCTCCCCTGCTCAGTCTTTGTCTCTGGCAGACAGCTGGATGCCTCCTAAACTTAGCTTTTACCAAACTAACTGTTTTTCACACTAATATGTGCCAAGTTCCATGAGCTTCGTATAATTTTGGCCAAGCTGCAGCATATTCAACCACCAAGCCAGTGGTTGTCAGTTGCTCCCAGTTGAGCAAAGAGTAAAATCAGGCTCAAACCTCTCGTGCTGGGTGATGCTCCTCCTGGGGCTCTTTCTTGGTACCCCTTGGCACAAGCTGGGGAACAGAGTGTGCCAGGCTCCTGTCGGTTGAGGAGGAGGAAGAATAGATAACCACTAGTACATGAGTCGCTGATGACTATTTCATTCAGATGAAAGGCGTGAGGTTTATTTCTCCCACATTCATGGCATGGAAAGGGTTCAAATGAGTTCCCCAGCATGCTGACAAAATCCCTGTGGGCTGGAAAGGCTGGTCCTGAACATGGCAAACAGCAGGGCAGATTTGTTCTGGGATGTCCAGCTGAAGAGCAGCAGCTCCTGACCACAATACATCACTCACTAGCTCTCTCTCCCTGAACAGCCTCAGATCCTCAGGTTTTGGTGTCTCTCTAAGAAAGGAAGTTGGAAACATCGCTCCCCAGAAATTATACTGAGTGATGGATTTGTTGGGTCAGATACCTGCAATACAGACCATGGAGAAAAATCCATGTGCAGCCATTCATGTACTAGTCCAAATAACAAGGAAAAGAAATATTAAGAAACCCAAAGAAAAACAAACAAAATTGAGAACTGGGTTCCTGCATTGGTTATGGGTCCTCTGAATCCTTTGCAGTTGAGTAAAACCAGATTTCAAGATTTCTAGACTTCAAAACAAAGGAAAATCTTTTTCTGCAGGAAAAATGTGTATAATTATGACAGAAACAAGTTTTTAAAAAAATAAAATGAAAAACCCCAAACAATGCACTACTTACTGCCAGTGCCTGAAAAATGGTGGGTATAAAGGACATAGAAGTTTAACCAAAGTAAAGAACCTTAACCACAGAAGACTTTTTTCTGGTGACAGGTTAACTTTGCAGCAAAGTAGTAAAGCTACAAGACTAAAAGTTTCTTTTTACATGTGCTCAAACTTAGACTCCCATGCTCCCTTCCTCCTCCCAGGATGGGAACCCTAAAAGGGCTTTGCTGCACTCCACACACTGTATTAGACCTTCAGAAGAGGCACCACTCTGAGGATAACAGGAAAAAGTGGAAGACAGGCAGGGACAGACTTGCCACATTTCACAAATATTTTTCTTTATGCAGCCACCAGTCTGGTATTTGCAGCCACCCCAAGGAGCAAACACCCCTGTGGGCCCCAGAAACCATTTTGACAGCGCTCTGCAAAGCAGCCGACCCCCTCACCAATGTCAGGAGTAACCCCAGAGCCTTGTCAGACTGAGAAAGACCATTTGCACCCACCCAGCCTTTTGGGGTCACTGCTAGCAGTGTGTGCCAGAGCCCTCCTGCCTAATCCTACTTTTCACACTGTTTATGTCAATTTGACAGTTGCTGTAATGGAGTGAGAAGGTTGTTCCCTTCCCATAAATGGTGGTTGCTTAAACTAATCAGCCCCAGCATGAGGGAACCAATAGAAGTTTGTGGGGTGACATGGAAAACTAGAAAGGGCTGAGGTAAAATACAACTGAAAGGGATGCCAGTGCTTTCAGCTGGAGCAGTAACTGAGTAGCCAGCTGGTGATACATTAACCGTGTGTGCTCACACAAGCAAAACCAGCCAGCAACACAACTACAGGCAACATCCCTTCCTCACTGTCTGCATCCTTGTGCACCCTGTTAGCAGCCAGATACCTTCTGCAGTCCCTGATCCAGCTTTTTTCCACTGTTGCAACTACTGCATTCAGCAAGTTACTCTATAGTTTCTGGACTATTCATTTTCCATAGCTGTAATTTAAGGGCTTGTACTTTTACAGTTATCTCTCCTGACAGCAGTGGGATAGCAAAGCTCAGCGCAGGTGGCCATGGACTGCAACCCTCTGCTAAAAGATAAATGATGTTACTCTATCTTGAAAAAGCAGTGAATCCAGCCCACGGACTCCTCATCACACCTCAAGAGAGATGAGCTTTTGCTGTTTACAGAAGTCCCTGTAACAATAATTATAGGCAAAATTTCTTCTTTGTGGTTTAGTTAATAGAAGCCAGCATACATACCCAAAAGACAATTTCTGAAAGAGCCCTCCAAGAGCCATACTGACTGTGAAAAACTGCTTGTTCTTCTCTTTCAGGTATCACATTGCCGTGATTGTCTTGATTTATTTACTGCCTTTAATGGTGATGTTTGTTGCATACAGCATTATAGGAATTACTCTGTGGAGCAGCACGGCTCCAGGCAACCACCTGAACAGAGTCCACTATGAACACCAAATTAATGCCAAAAAAAAGGTCAGAAGTGAAACTTAAATATAATTACCCCCAGCACACCAGCCCTGCTGGCTCCTGTTCCAAAATAGAGCTTGTGTTTGATACAAAATCTTGTGGGATTGGGCATGAAAGGTTAACAAAATATTTTGGGTCCAGGATAAAGGGCACCACCGTGCAAGTTTGAAAAAAAATAGTGATTGCATGCACCAGCCAGCCTTCAAGGAAGACTCACAGCAGCAGGCCAGCTGCCAGCAGCCCTTAGAGATTAAAGTCTGGTGTCCAGTGAATCCACAGTTTGCAGGATAAGCCAGGGTAAAACTCTGGACAGGGTGGAGCAGTCCCAGTGTAACAGTTTATATCTCATTTCCCTGCTAAAGCAGTTCCTCTGCAGAGTCCACTCAGTGCACCAGGAAACATTTGCTTTAATTCCCTCCCTGTTCCCATCACCAGGGCACTCCCTCTCTGTTCCAGTTTCTGTCGCCAGGGCACTCCCTCCCTGTTCCCAGTTTTCATCACCAGGGTTGGTTTCTTTGCCATAGCAGTCCAGGTCTACATTCCATACACTGCACTTTGTGAGGGCAAACCAGACTCAAAGCAAAACCAGCACTTCCCATTGCCCCAGCAAGCCCAATCACCCAGAGCCCAGGAGCAATCCCTTGGTTTTGTTTTCCTAGTTTGTGAAGACGATGGTGGCAGTGGTGATCATTTTTGCTGTCTGCTGGCTGCCCTATCACATATACTTCATCCTGGGGAGCTTCAAGGAAGACATCTACCAGCAGAAGTACATTCAGCAGGTGTATCTCGCAGTCTTCCTCCTTGCCATGAGCTCGACAATGTACAACCCCATCATATACTGCTGCCTGAACCAGAGGTGAGTAGTGTGCACACGTGTGCACAGAGAAAACTAAAATCTCAGAGAACAGCTGTGATTTTCAACTGCAGTTCACAGGCTGAGTAGACAATTTATCATCTGCTAATAACATGAGGTGGTATACCCTCCGAGTGAGGTTTTGATTCAGCCCTTAAGATTTTCTGTCTCCAAAAAAAGCACACACAGTAGGCATAGGATCAGCACAGCCACATTTTCACCCATTTCCACATGCAGACCATCCTATTTCCAAGGGAGGAATCTGTAATCCCTGCAGTGCATCTGCTGAGCTAATGCTGGGCTGGCTCAGCCACCTGCTCCTCCCAGGCCGCCCCTCCAGCACAGCCCTGAGCGCCTCACGTGGTCCTGGGCTCACCCTCGTGGGAAGCAGGAGCAGCCTACGGGTGACCCGTGAAGGTCCCATCGGGACGTGTCACCACGAGGGAGCAGCTGGGGGAGCACAACCCCAGTGTGCCAAGAGATGTCCCTCTTGCTCTGCGCTGAGAGGGCTGTGGGATGCAGAGCGCAGGGAGCTGCTCTGGCTGCCCTGCGGATCTCCGTGCCAAACCCTGCATCCATAACCTCCATCTCTCTTCAGCCTTGCTGCATGCAGTAAGCTTCAAAGGTAATAAATGGTTATCAGCACATTTCCTGTGGAGTTTCACTGGGACTGCACCAGCCAAATGCTTAACTCCAGAGCGATGCTGCAAGGCTCGCTCCTTTGAGCATTTCAAACAGCATGTTGCCTGGGAGCTTGCAAAAGACAGTTTTGCAGCCCATTCACCCAAACTGTATTTAGCATGGAACACACAAACATGTCCTCCTCCTCCTCTCTCAGAAAGCAGACAGATTAAATTCCTCATTTAATTATTCGTAGTTTTTTAAAAAGCTCCCAGTGGGTAAACCCATGTATTTTCCTCAGATGCTCTGTGTCTCACAAATGCTGTTACCAGCATGGTCAGCACCATCTACTGAGCACATCAAAGATCCTGCAATTTCACTGATCTTATATCTTTACTTAAAATACAAGGAAATTTGACCATAAACTCCTATTGTACTTACCTCCACTGTTTTATGCATTTAGCTTTTAAATTCATTCATTTGATTTCAGTAGAAATATTTATTTCCATAGTCATTCACAGGTAGAACCAAGTCACGAGTTTGTTCATTCTCTGTGCAATTAGAAAGATCATTTCACCATTTAATTTCTTTTCTCACTTTTACAGGTTTCGTTCCGGCTTCAAGCTAGCCTTCCGGTGGTGTCCGTGCATAAAAGCAACAGAAAAAGACAAACTTAAACTTATGTCCCCATCTCTCTATCAGACAACCCACAGGAAGTCAAGAGCAACAAGTTTCAACACAGAAACTTTGTCATAAGCTGAATGACAAAGAGAAGACATCATTTACCCTCACCCGATTAACACTTTGATTTCCTGCTCCTGGTTCTGGCTCTATCCCCAAACACCATGCCAAGGCAGCAGATCTGCAGAAGCCCGAGGCAGGTCTTTTTCTCTGGAGCAACTATTTCCTACAGGACTTCTTTAGATGCCAGCAGCATGGAAGGCAGTGTGTTGATAACACTTACATCCGTGTAGGTCCAAAGATCACCCAGCTACGGATATGAGTTTAGCCCTCCCTTACATCAACAACTGCAATACAGAACAGACATCAGGCCCAGGACATCAAAAAAATCAGTGGAGCAGATCTGAGGCAGTGCCAATCAGTAGAATATAAATTATTCTCTTCTACATTGGGATCTCCTGTTTTCTGTTCCAAGACACTTAAATTCAGAAAAGAGGCAATGGAGAAGAAAGGCTGCGGCTCATGTGGCCCAGTTGGGATGGACCCCCGGGGCTGTGTGGGCAGCTAAGTCCCATGGCTCAGCAGCCCCAAGGCAGGTAACACTGTGGACCAAAGCTTGTTTACACCAAAGGCAAATACTAACACATTCAGACTGAAAAACCCAGCCTGCCCTCAAAATTTTCTGAATTCTGGGATTTTCATGCCTGCAATTTCACCAGCAGAGAGAAACAGTTCCTTAAGATGTTGTCATTGCGTGGGTTTCTATAACCTTGTCCCAAAAAGCGTTGTTTTCCTATTAAAATGCTCAACTGATTCCTCCTTCACATCAGTTGTGGTGCCTGATTTGGAGAGCAAGGCTCTCAGAGGAGTCAGTAGCCAGGGATGCCCACTGGCTTGGTCAGGGCTCATGGATCCAATCAGAATCCACCTCCTTTATCTCCTTTCAGTCCTAACAGCAGTGGCCCATTGCTGTCTTTTTCCAGATAGTCCCTTCACCTTCCCTTTCCAGACTTACCCCATATTTATCCTCATTGCTCTTCCCAGATATGAAAATAAAGGCTGAAATATTCCAGCCTGAGGCATTATGTGCAGGCATGCAAAACAGGAGAAGCTGAAATATAAGCATTATATAAAAGTAATACAGCATTTAATAGTGGTGTGATAAGTTGGCACCTCACAATCACCTTCACCTCTCATGACAGGGTTGTAAACAATATCACAGAGCCATACCTCAGCAATTAAAAATCTCCTGTAATGCTGACAAGATCCAGTTATTTGAAATACTCTCCTTTGCTCTGTGAAAGCCAAACTACAAAGTGCTGCCAGGCTTAAATTCTGCAGGAAATCCAGAGAAAAGGTTCATGGCTTGAACCGAAAGAATACTCAGGGATATGATTTTCCCAAGCCTGTTTCAATACAGGAACCAGATAGATGTTCCTTCTCCAGTTCTCTACCTCTCTGGCTCTGTGGAGAACAATTATGTTATGCAACAAACTTGTCCCACTATTGGGCAAGAGAGCACAGGGCCCTCTGAAAAAGGTGATAATTTAAAATCATTCTAGCAGGTAGTTTCTAGTCCTGATGTTACCTGGCAGGCCTTCTCCCCTGGCCAGCCTGCTCTTCCCACGGCTGCACTGCTGGAGTGTGCGCAGGGCAGAGGGAGAGCAGCGAGAGGCATTTACAGCCAGCCACCCCCAAGTCATTCTGCCAAAGGAACTGAGAACCATTTTGGAGGGATATTCTGCCCCACACACATTGCTGGGACCAGGCTAGACATGGCAAAGACTCCTGCTGTGAGGAACCAAAGGACACCTTCTCACAGAGTTCAGTATTTGATATACGTGAGCTGTACCTCCCCTTGCCCAGCTGGTGTGATTCTAAGGCCTTTAAACTCTGCAGCTTTCTAATGCAGAGCTTTTTAGATCAAACAGGCCTATCTTGAGCATCCCGCCTTCCCCTCCCTCTTCCATCACCCCTGAACAGCCAGCCAGAGCCTGTACCAGAGGCCTCAGTGTCACACACGTGCTGCCAGTGCATCTCCTGTGCAGCCCCTGACTGGCATCAATGTTCTCTGACAGCTCAAGGCATCTCTTTCTCTTGTTCGGAGCAGAAAGCAGAGGATGATTTATTCACTCTGCAAAAGGAATTCTCTGTGCCCTGGCAGACTCACAGTGCAGATCCTGAGGTTTCATCCCATGGAAACAGCAGTAGTTAAGGAAGCAGAGATGCTCCGAGCCCTTGTTATACAGAAGAAAAGGCAGGCCAAGGCAGGCTGCATTATTCCTGTGATACACGAGGCAACAGGAACACCATGCTCCATAGTAAGTACATGCAATTCTTCATATGAATATAGACAGGACTAAATTCCACGCAGCAGCAAAGATATCCAGGTCAGCAATAAATCCCTCCTCTGCATGTTTACTCATGCTCTAAGCAGCAAAGCAGTCCCTGCAGTCAGTAAAGAAAAACACTTGAAGAATGTCATTTTTATGGCAATGAAACAAACAAAAAGCACAGAACGGGGTTCAGAAGTTCAGAAACACTTTATTTTGCCTTCTGCTATTTTCTTAAGAAAACAAAACAAAATAAGGTCTGCTTGTTTTAAAACCCATTCAAAAGGCTTCTGAGAGAACCCCAAAGGAGTAAGGAGCAGATGACATTACAACAGTGGTATGCAAATAGTATTTTCCCCAGGAAATATAAGATTTTTGTGTTCATATTGCAGTAATTACAGCTTAACAGTTAAGAGGACTGTGATTTTATTCGCCAAGCCTAAAAGCTTAAAGAAAGACATCTCAGTCATTGCTTGGATAACATTGGAGACATTTCTTCAGACAGTTATAGCTTGTGATTCACTTGGAACAGTTTCCTAGGGGTAAGAAGTAGTCTGGAAATGAAAATCCCACCAGGTCTCCCTTTGGAAAAGAACTGCTGTGTCTTATCAAGTACATCAACTACGGTCCACGGTAGGAAAAGTTAGAAACACAAACTCACTCCCTATTTGTTATGAGCTGGATCCAATAAACAAAATTATCTATGCCAGCATCTCCAAAATTCACAGTCACCCTGAGACCAAGTTTAACTTCCACTTCTCATTCACCCTTTATCCTGCACTGAGCCCAGCCCTCACACATAGGTTCCTTCTCCACTTCTCCACCTCCCTGGCTCTGTCAAGAACAATTATGTTATTCAACAAACTTGTCGCACTTCTCCCCCCAAAGAGCTCCAAACCCAGGTCCCCAGGCACGGCTCACACCACCCCTACAGCACTGCCGATGGCAGGCACAAGATTTGCAAACCTTTAAGCAATTCAAATGCAACGTGTCCCCTGTGCCCAAAAAGTTTCTCACCTTCTTCTGTCTCCTGTTTGGGGTCATAGCTGCACATCAAGGCTGTCAGAGACTATTTAAGCTGTAACGTAAAACGCGTTATTGGAGAAGCACAGCTTTAGTGTATGCAAAAGGGGCTCTCATCTACCACAACTTCAACACAGGCTGTGCCAACCAGTAGTGTATGAGCACCTGACACCGGGACTCTGCAGAGTTAACCCTATGCACACAGGGAGCTCACGGACGTGCTGTATGCATCACAAGCCGAATGTAACCAAACCGGCCTCAGTGCAGCGCCCTGAGGTTTTCCGGCACTGCAGATTCCCCTGCACAAGACAGGGCATGAGGTGCATCCAGACAAGCTACATGGCCCCTAAGATTTGGGCACTGTCAGAGCTGTGCCTCTGCTGAACTACATTAGGAAACACAAGGCATGGGGACCTGTGTGAATCTGACCCCGAATGCCCGGGAATAAAAACACACACACAAAACACAGGCACCACTGGGATTAGGTTGCAGCTCTCCCTACACAATAGCTCTTCCCAAAGCACTAAGCCACCAGCCAACAGTGCCTCTTCCAGAAAGAACCACTAAACACCAGTTAACGCACATCAAAAAGTTTAATATTTTCACAAGTATCACGTAACACTAGTACCGGAGCTACTAGTGTGCAAAGTAAAAAGACCCTCTACCTTTGCAAAACCAGTTAGGCATGCAATTTTTCAGGTAGACACACACTTGAAGCTGCAATGACTGTTTGTGACTCACAGGTTATTTTACAACATTCACTCACAGTGCACCATAATGCATACTGAAATGTTATCGATAGGTAGGGCAATCCAAGTCTTAGGAGAGTGGAACGAGAACAGAGAAGAGTAGCCTGCAAATGTCCATCTACTTTCTGCAGGAAAAGGCAGCAGGGAAAACCATGTGGACATCTCAAGTTCATTTTTGGTAGAAGAGTGGGAATTAAGGACTACTGTGTGGTCTCCCTCTTAGCAGAAAGTGGTGTGACTTGCAAATGTTACTCAACATGTACCTTCCTAACTGCTTCTCAATTTAAGTGATGCAACTGGTACGCAAATATAAGAACGGCATCGACTGGACAGAGGACAGGGTACACCATGTGTAAATGATCTTTGCTGTTGCTTTCGTCCTTGGAATAAGCTGTACCCAATTTTGGCTTTGTGGGTTGTTTATGCACCCGGGTCCTCAAAGGCAAGATCAAAACGCAACCTTCCTCTTCCTTTCTGCGCACTAACCCTAGCTGAGTGTTTGTGTTCTGAGTGACTGCTAGACAGCATTAAAGATTAAAGCTCTGTGTGGAAGCAAATACCCATTCAAGGCAAAAGACGGGAGTAGGTGCATCCGGGGGACGCGTTCAAGCTGCAGGTTCAGTGGAAGGGCAGCAGCAGTGCCCTGACCCAGACTAACAAGAAGAGATAGGAAATATTTTTTGTAAGAACCCTTAAACAGAAAGACACAGCACAGCCATGTAGGGACCATAGATCTACCGATTTCACAGGTCTGGAGATTTGGATTACCCCAATCACCAACCACTTGGCTTTACTCTTTAGGGATTTCTTGCCAAAACGTGACAGATTTCGCCCAGTAATACAACACTACTCACATAAGCAAGGGGGAATATCAGTGGAACCAGATCTGTGGGACAAGGGCGTTTACTTTCACCATGACAAAAGAGGCATCAAGGAAGCGAGTAAGTCGCGGTGTCAAGTCCCACTATAGAGTTACGTGCGTGCACAGTGCTGACACACCATAACGTGTTCACAACCGCTTTAGACGAAACAACAGCAGGTAGATATGCAGGAGGGAACTGTTGCTTCCCCTTCACTTAAAAGCATCAACACCCAGGTCTGGTGGTCAGCGTGCTGGCAGTGCGCTTAACAGGGATGCTGCAAAGAACACATTTGGTACGATGCAATGGTAGCTCTCAACGCACATCACTTGGGGGCAATTTTGTCTCAGACAACAACTGATTTTTGACAACTGCAGAAATTATAGACTGGTTTTTTCCATGACCTACAGATGGGGAAGGTACCAACAAGGTGAGTAAGAAACATGCAGATTGGGATCCAGAAACAGGAGATATTATTAACAGCACACATTCTATCTTGTACTCTATTTTTTTATGTCATTAGTTGTAATTTTTTTTTTCCCCGATAAAGCAGTGAGTTCTGGGTTTTTTACCAGTTCTGACTACGCAGTCGCTGCTTTATGAGAAACACAAGACAGAATTGGGGCCAGGATTGTGGAGTTCAGTTCTGCTCAGCCTCACGAAGCCTGCATCCCACTGCTGTGATGAGTGCTGCCCCTTTCCCGCTGCCGTCCTCTGACAGCAGGAAGGTCACGTCGCAGTTGGGTGCCAGGTCTTTGACTGTTTGGTGCATGATCCTCGAAAAGCTGTGAAAGGAAACAAGGGCAGTGGGTGAGGAAGGTCCTGCAGCACCTGTGGAGTGGAGCACTGCCATGGGCATTTGCACTGCATCCCCTTTCACCAGGGTAAGAACCAAAATGCTGGAAACTATGGTGGATTTGAAGCCTGGGAGAAGTAGGAGTTAAAGGAAAAAAACGCTTGCATCGCAGCCCTGCCTGTCTGTGCGAGGTTAACTGAGATCACTAATACCACAGCAAAGGGAAAAGAACAGACCATGTAAGTCATCTCCTTCCCATCCATCTTCCTCCACGCACACTAGAGGTGGGCACTAGTTCTCTTCTCCTCCTGCCCCAGCTCTTCCAGACTCCTGCCCTCACCTGCATTGCTCTGCAGCAGCTCTTCTCTGCTGGACACTGAAGAGAAACATCCTCCAAAGAGGCACCAGGCATTTCAGCACTGCTCTGTCATTGCCTGTCCAGAGCCAAGAGATCCTTCCCTTGCTATACAACAGCTTCCAACTCACTCAGCAAGCTGCGTCCCCTTCAGTTTGTCACCACCCCAAGAATCTTTCACAAGTCATTCTTGATCCTCTCATTGCCCTTCAGAAAGCCCTCAGCGCCCTGATTAAGACTTTTTTTTCCTGGCTCTTATCCCAGCAAGTGAGAGAGTCCAGTTTGGTGCGTCAAGAGGAAGGACGTACACGCAACGCGCTACAGGCAAACAAATGCTGAGAAGGCAAATACTCACTGTGGGTGCAGTTTGTACAGAGTGCCATCCACACCAACCGTTATCTCCAGGTGCTCTAACCCTCTGTTCTCCCTGATTTTATCTACAACGGCAGCCATTCCAGCACCACATAACTGAGCTGCTCGCCTCGACACCGCTCCGCAGACCGTCTTGACAATGATACTGTCATCACAGGTGCTGTTGAGCCCCAGCTGCTGGAGGATGGTTCGCACCTGCAGCAAGGCTAACCTGTCACTGTAGGGAGGAAAAGACAGTGTTATAGGTTTCCCTCAGTAAAGCCATAAACCCCACTGCACTGATGGCTGCATCCATGCACCCACACCAGGCAGCAGCCTCTCCTGATAGCACAAGCGACCTCAGGGAATGCAAATTCAGTCACCCCTGCACTGTGCTACAGTGCAGGAGAGGGGTGCAAGCAGCAACAGAGGCTCCAAGTCCAGCTCTGCATTGCCTCCCCTTCTCTTTTCTTACCATGGGGCACCCCAGGAAAATATTTTTAATGATGACCTTGGAGGTTTTTTCCCCCGTGAAGCCTCAGAGATTGCTTTAAAATACAGAGTCCAAGCAGTAAAAGCACAAAACCACCCAGTAAGCAGTGCTCACTCACCTAGTATTCATTCAATTCCACAATTGCAGCTAAACACACACAAGGGGCCCAGGAAAATGGCTTGATTTCCAAACAAGGAAATAAAATGATAGAGTGAGGGAATCCTTGACAGCCCTTCCCAGGGTTTAGAAGTGAGCATTGATAGAAATTCAGTTGATGTTGTAAAGAATCCTCCAGCACACACAGACTGAAACCAAAATTATCTCTAGAGAAGCAAGCAATGCTCTCCAGCTGTCCCTCCCCTCCAGCAGTCTCACCAGACGAATACTACCACATTATTTCACTCCAAGCAGCCTCCCCTGCAGTGCTCTTACCTCTCAATCTGAGAAAGGAACTTGGTTTCAAAGATATGTCTGGTCTTCAGTGTCTCTGAAATCTGGCCTCGGAACAGAAATCCCCGTTTGGTGAAGTCGATCAAAATATTGCGGACTATTTCCCCCAGGTACATCCCACTGATCATTTTCTCATACCTGCAAGGAAAGACAGCAGTCCAGCTCAGAGGGAACATGCCCATGTTTGCAAAGGCAGCATCACAGGTGTGTTATCAGCCAGGCACCCTACCCACACAGGGCTGCGGGTACCAGCGCTGAGCATCATTCCTGGGACACTCCTTATACTGTGCTAGAAAGGTCTGCAGGTGGAAGATATTTCCTCTCTATAGTTCGAGGCAAGACTGCAAGTGGTGAACTTGGGTCCTGTGTGCAAAGCTGGGGGCTGAGAGGGGTTCAAGACGGCTTGGTTCCTCCCTGTGGTTTTGGGACTACTGGCTTCCTACTGGAAACCAGGTGCTTGAATTAAATGAAGAGCATAGAACAACGCTGGACCACCAGCTTGCCAACTTGCAGGTCAGTGGTCCTGTGAACAGGCTGGACATGCCTTTTGTCATCCTTTATCTTGCATAGGGTTGGTTTTGCAGCACAAGACTCCCTTAAAAACATTGCATTTGCAGTGACTGCACCTTGTGGTTTCCGTGTAATTTTGCTGCATGGAGCCACTGAGCTTTTTCTGTTTGAAGGTCTCAGTCAGGTTTCACACTCCCTCCCTTCCAGCATCATTCTGGTTTGAATTGAGCATTTTGGGGTCTGTGAGTTGTGTCTTTACCAACGAGAACTGAACAGTTCCATTTCTTGAGAAGGACATTCAGTGATACATTCTTTATTTCACCTCCTGAAGCTCTACAGCAGGGTTTGTGCTCTGGATTGAGCAGAGCCCAGCACGCCATCCCGCTGGAAGCAGGCCACGCAGTCCATTTAATACCATGAACTCTTTCAGGCTTGTACCCAGCAAGTGTCCTCCCTCTTGAGTACCTAACTATCTCTGGAATAAATTATTCCCCCTGGCAGTCTTCACTACTGCCTTTGGCTGCCTGCTCCATGGCAGCTCTGCTGCGGCATCAGGTTTGCTCCAGGTCTGCCTCTCTAGGTCTGTTTGAGCCTCAGCTTCTAAAGAGCTTCCCGTGGGACTTGCCAGCTTGTCTGTATTCCCCGGGTTTTTGTGGGCAGACTTACTCTAGTCACAAAATCTTTTTAAAGGCTCCTGGAATCAAAGCACTGCTGCAAAGATATGATGAAAGACTGTAGTCCTAGCAAGCAACAGTCTCAGCCCAGTTTTATCAGCGCTGGGTACACACCTCCTTGTCAACCTTTTTTTGAAGGGGACAGGGAAGCACTTGCCCAAACAAATGCTGAGCCCAAAAAAAGGGGACCGAAGTCCAGGAGCAAGAAAGGAAGGTCCTCTAACACGACCTAATCCATCCAGAAAATTGTCTGAAATAAGAGCTGGCTGCAACTGCTAGAGAGCTCCTGGCTGCTTTACAGTGAGCAGCTCCAAGCTTTAACTACACCAGCTGGTGTAAGTTCAGGATTTCTACAGGCACAGCCCTTTAAAAAGAGAGTTCAGCTAAAAGAGATTAACCTGAGACCCTGAGCAAAAGAATGACCAGCCATCTTATCCCCCTCAGTACAGCACAGGATGAGAAAAAGGGTCTCTTCATAATTTCAAGACTTTTGAAGTCCTCACCAAAAGCCCTGCTGTCCCATGGCAGCAAATAAGTCACAAAAAAGCAGCGACCAGGAAAAGCATAGAAAGGGGAGATCCCACAGGATGGCAGAACTGCAGTAATTTTCCACTCAACCTCTCTTTTCTCAACTGGGAGAAATCCAGGTCTCTTTTAAAAGCACTTAAGGCAGCCCAGCTTATATGCAGAGCACACCATTTATCCTGCAGTACCTTTGCTTTCCAGCATTCAGTGAGAAGTCATCAACTGCTTTGTCATATATTGTCCTGATGTCATCCAGGCACCCGTTATCCCCGAATGCTCCCCATTCTGTGTTCACACACATCCGCCCTTGCTCACCATCCACCATCTCTATGTTTCTCATCTCTTCCATGTAACAGGCATTGCTGCCCGTTCCTGAAAGAAACAAACATTGAAGTTACTCTTTGGTTGGAACAAAACAACACTAGAGCCAGCACCACAGCCCTGACAAACCTTTGGGGGCATCTCAAATGTGGTTTTTTCTGAAAGAACTAGTTGAATCATCATTTGAAACATCAGAAAAAAACCTAAACCCACACTCTTCAACAATCCTAAACTGAAGGAGAACATTACTGCTGTGGTGCATTGCTCAGGGTGGCTCAGAGAGGAAGCTCACCCAGGCTAGCTGGCTGAGGGTCCCACACTGTGGGGAGGAGGAGCAGGGCTGCACTTTCAGCACACAAAACCTCACATGCTTCTGACCCCAAAACTGCAGGAAGCAGACAGCTGGATTTTGCAGTTGGGAACAACGTTCCACAAAGCCCACAGACCCACAGAATTCAGGGGAAAATGTGCTGAACTGAAAACCTCAGCAAGTTCTGAGGCAGCAGGGGTTTTACCAGCTGATTGCTTGGGGGTTTTTCTGATTTTAGTTGCTTATTTTCTCCAGCAGAAAGGTTACTTCCATGTTGAGATGAGGCCATATCTGGTACTTCTTAAATGGGATCCTAAGGAGTGTGGCAAAGTGCTCCATGTACATAGAGGTCTTAGGGAGCAAAGCTTTATTAGGAAAGAGAGGCAGCTTTAGCTGCTAACCAGGGCAAAAGTTCTCTTGAAGTTACTTAAACTCATTTAATCCCATATTCTGCACCAGTTGCTACAGCAAGTCTGTTTTCCTTTGTCCTTTTTTTAGGGAATTATGTCAATACAGTCTGAGCTAAAATAGATCCTCCCACAGTACTTCCCTGCTGCAGGAGAGCTGAGCCACAGCAGAGGGTTTGGCAGGGGGAATGTCTGGGTTTGGAGACTGAGAGCCAGGTTTGCAGGACCAAAGCAGATCAAATCCAATTGTGGATCACCACCAGCATCCAACCTCCCCCAGGTGCCATCAGCCAGGCAACCCAGGCAGGGCAGAGGGAGCTGTCAGAGCCCTGGGGCTTTCATCCCATTATCCCAGAAATACCCAGGCCACCTCTGACCCGCTGCTCTGCACACAGACACACTGGCTGCACAGCATATCTGGCAGGGCTGCAGCAGGCGGTCCCCAGGGGATGTTCTCAGCACCCCAAGGACATGTCGTCCTTCCTGTAGGGAACTCTGGTTCCTGAAAACGCCACTAATGGAGCTGCGCAGACACAGCTTCCTACCCACACTGCACTGTGCTGACTCATCCTGGACATTTTCCAACTGTCTGGAGGAGAAATTAGTGGCGTTTTATTTTCCTACAAGCCACCTCACAACTGAAAGCATTGTTAAAGCTTGCAGGTGCCTTGTCCCCTTCTCTCCCATGGAAAACTCATTTCTCTGGAGAGCTCTGGGAATTCACACCGCCCCGTGACTCAGGCTCCCCAAGCGTGGCATTTGCAAAAGCATTGGCAGTAGCCTGTGGAACTACTTCAGCTGTCTCACTGCTGGGAATGGAGCTCTGTGTCACTGCACTCAGTCTATCAGAGCTCTCCACCACGTGCCATTTGGGAATTGTGGCTGAGCTTTGCAAGTTTATTCTGAGAGACCACATGCTTGAGGGAAGGTGTGGGCTATCAGAACACCCCAGCAGGGAAACTCTTACAGGCTAAACTAACAGCAACTCCAGAAGCTGGTGAGGCTCCCTGAGCCCACATCTGCTCTCCTCCCAAGCAGCATCATGCCTTTATCAGATAAAACAGGCAGGATTTATTGAGCATCAAAGCCTCTGCTTATCTCAACTGGTTGTGGAGAGAACTAAGCTGGCTGTTGGATCTTGCTCTCTTTCACTCCTAGATATCCTAGCTTTTTTTTCAGTTAAGCACAGTTATTCAGTTATTCTCATGCCTCCATGAGAATACAGACAGATGTGTGGACGTGCTGTTCAACAAAATGCAGCTCTAACACGTACCCACAATGAGCCCAATTTCACAGTTTGGATCTTCATAAGCACAAGTCATCATTGTGCCCACTGTATCATTCACCACAGCCACCACATCCAAGTCAAATTCCTTTGGGAGAGAGAAAACAGCAGTGAGAACTCTGGGGTATGGGACAGTCTCTCATACCAAAGCAGACACAAAAGGAGCACACCAAAAAGGGATGCTGCCAAAATACACTGGAAACAGACAACTGAAATACCAGCCTGATTTCACACATGCAAAAATAGGAACCTGATCTACGAGCAGGCAGCTAAGGCACATGCTCTACCTATGACAGACTGTCTCCAGAATGAAGTATATTCCTGGCTGTTCTCCTTGGCTTAAGAGTGTTTAACCACAGACCTTTTACACAGGCACATGGCATAAACATTCAATATCACAGCAATTATGTAGCAACTCCAGTAACAAAAGACTTCCTTTTCACTGCCTCATAAAAACTGTGCACAATTAACATCCTCTTCAGGCTATTTTTCTTCCTTTCCTAGAAAGTTTTGGCTAAACTGGTTGAGGCTTTTTCAAGATCAAGAAGAAGAGGAGAAAACTGTCCTTTAGGGTGCACTGAGGTACATTCCTACAAACACCATTTTGAAAACTCCTGCTTTCTCCATGCGTGTGAAAATTGCCACACAGTTTGAAAGAGGCCTTGAAAGTTCTGCAAAATGTGGAAAGTTAGAAGCCTCTGAAGAAAAAAACAACCTTCTGTGCAAGACAGAAGGCACAGCCCATGTCTACAAGGCACACACATCCTGTGAGAGGGAGCCAGCCTGACCCACAAGGTCTGTCAAGTCTGGAGAGGAATAGAATGAGAAAGAAAAAAAAGAAAAATCACCTCTCTTCTTTTAATTCCTTCTCTAAGCAAATATACCACATCTTCTCCCTCACAGTCTGTAGCTTTGAAGCCTTTTGTCCAGTTGAGAAGGATACCCTAAGAAGCAAGAAAATAGGTTATCAAGTTGCTAGGACTCAGACGTTACTCTACACACTTAACATTTCAAATGCTTTAGTGTGATGTTTTACAGAAGAGTCTCTGTGAAAAGGAATATCTCCTTAGTATGTGCAATTTGCAACTTAAACAAGTAATTGTGATTGGGCTCTAAATTTCCAGAGCAATGCAACAAACATAAAAAAAAAAAAAAAGTGTGACAGGAATAACAAACTCAAAAACCCAAAAAAGTGTTACAGAAATTATGCCTTTCATTAAAAAAATCCAGCTAAGTATACAGGAAACTATTAACAGCTGCAGAGGTTGGGTTGGTGTGAGTATGTGACAGTGAAGAAGTTAAACACGTAAGTGAAAAGAACACAAGTCCATCTGTCAGGGATGTGCTTCAGGCCACACCGTCACCCTTAGGGTGACACAGCCCACAGATTCTGGTGCAACCACTCCATCCAGTGAGATAAGATCAGCTGAGAAGAGGCACTGGCAGCAGGGATGGACTTTTGCTCACTGCTTGCAAAACCAGGGAAGTGTCACACACCAGCGGGTTCATACAGTTGGAAAAACACAATGCCTTAAAAAAGGGATACAACCACCATGGAAAATTTAAATGCTTTTATCTGTCACAGCCACAGGCTGAGCAGCATTTGCATTACTACGCTTAAAGGAACTATTTATAGGAGCAGCTGTACTGGTCAGGGTCACAGCATGAACCTTTTCCTTGTACGACCTTCCTGTAAGCGTCATGTGGACGATATGAAGGCAGAAAAACCAGGCCTGGCATAAGCACAAAAGCAGATTTAAAAGATACTGAGGAACTTACAGCATCCAGACTGGTCTGCTTGCAAGGGAAGGAAAAAGTGAAGCCAAGAGGAAGACGTGCGCCTTTTATCCCCATATAATCCAGGAAGTCAGAAATGCAGGTAACGATGTGATCAAACAGCTTGAAAGAGAAAAGTCATAATATTTGAAGTTGTACATGTTATGTGCTCTTAAGGAGTTGTTTAAAAAGCACTAGTGCAGCCAAAGAGAAACACATATACCTCTTCTCCTGTTCCCTGCATCACCTCTATGGGAATAGCATAGATCTTGTTGTGCATCTCAACTGTTCTCCTTTTACCGCTGCGGATTTTCACCAGCAAAACTCTAAAGTTTGTCCCTCCAAGGTCAAGTGCCAGAAAGTCTCCATTCTCTGCAAAAGAATATGTGTGTATATTTGAAGAACCATAAGTAAAATCTGAAGAAATGCTTCTCTCAAAGTATTTTCATAGAAAATCTCCTAAAAACTCAGTTGGGAAGATCTTCATCAAAGGAGGATTTTAGATGCTGCTCTAATTATTTTGTCTTCCTTTAAACCAACAAGAGAGAAAGGACTCACACAACTGTTCCCTGAGAGAAAGCTGAAATTTGGCCAGCCACCCCAAAATGCAAAGTACCCAAGTAATGTGAACAGGGCTCGTATGGGTTTGGGTTTATGATCCCAGCTGTGCTTTTCTCCCCTCAAGCAGTGAATTTGCTTGCACCCTGAGGCAAGGACACAGGGCCAGGCTGCCAGCAACCAGCATAGGCCAGCAGCACCAGTGCTGAGATCTCCTCCTTTGCACAGCTCTTCTTTGGCCGCACCAGATCTGCTCAGCCTCCACCAAACCCCACACTGTGAGACTGTTTTGGGCACCCTGTGGCTGAGCCAGTACCCCCATTCCAGCGAGGGCATGCTCTACCTGTCCCATCCGGCGTGCTGCGGACAAAGGTGGGCAGCATCTTCACTTTGGCAGTCTCGTGAGTCTTCTTCCTCAGCCCTGCTTCCATCTCCGCCCTCATCCTCTTCTTCACCTGCAGCAGCTGCTCGTGGGTGAGCTTGAACTCGGCCAGGGTCTCGTCGATGAGGCGGTGCTGCTCCGACAGCCGGTATGCCACGGCCGTCACCATGGCCGCTCCCTTCCCGCTGCCGCTCTCCGACAGCAGGAACCGCACCTCCGAGTCAGGCACCAGGCGCCGCGTGGTTTTGTGCAAGCGACGGGCATACCTGTGGGAAGGAGAGGCTGCAAGCCTGGCCTCTGCACTGCCCACGCCCCAAAATCTGTACTGCGTCCCCCCAAACTCTGCACTGCCGACACCCCAAAATCTGCACTGCATCCCCCCAAACTCTGCACTGCCAACGCTGACCCACTGCAAGGGGAGTGGAGAGACTCACTGTGCCCAAACTAGCTACAGCCTCCCAAGTAGGAAAACTAACAAGGAAGAGCAGCTCTTCCTTACAGCCTCCTTCCTCCTGAATTTCTAAACAAAGCCAGCAAAAAGCAGGGAAGAGCATTAGTCTTATCCCCTGAACCTGATCCTGGATGGGAGAAGCTCCCTGGCTGCAATGCTGCTCCAATTCCCTCTCCTGGGGTCCTCTCCTGAACTCACTGGCTTAGATGGTGCAGGAAACAGTCAAGAAACCAACATTGTCCATTGTTTATTATCTTAACAATCCTCAGACCTTGCCCTATCTGGAAAAGCTAGTCAAAACAGCATTCTTGGAAATTTTTTTGTTTACCGAAATTTTACGGGTTTTTTTTTTAACGAAGGAAAATATCTTTTTCAATAAATAATGAGAAACTGGAAATGAAACATTAGGCATACTTCTCCTTTCAGAAGTTCCCCCATAAACATGATTTTCTGATTTCTACATAAATCTATACAGCTGTTTCACTAAAAATGTAACTTCCAAGATGGGGGAAAACAAGACAAAGCCAGTTTTTTACAGGCCACGGAAATCTATGCACCATTTCCTCCCCCTTGCCCCAGTTTCCAAGCATATCTTCAGAAAAGACTGGCAAAATTAGGGTTCAGCATGGGCATTACACTGGAATTAAAGATGAAAGTGAATTAATCTCCTCAGGTCTCCTCATAGCCCAATCAATGGGCACAAAGTAATGTTTTATACAAAGAAACTCTCCTTCCAAGAGGTCTCTTGAGGATCCCTTACGGTATCTTTTCAGACCACCATAGTTTTCCCTGACATTGCAGTATCCAGTTATTCAGGGGTTTGGCCCTTTCCTGTGTGGTTTTGTCGGGTTTTTAGAATCTCACACAACTTTTTCACTTAAAAGACATGTCTCCTCTCCCCTAAGCTTCCCAGCTCAGACCTAAACCCCCATGCCCATGCTTTGGGTACATCATTTCACAGCCTGCCTGGGTGATGCCTTGGGATAACATGCTCACCCCTTTGCAAACCAGAGCCCGTGGCAGGTGAAGTGTTAGTGGCAGGAGCAGAGGGACTCACTGTGGATGCATCTTGTAGAGGGAGCCATCCACCCCCACGGTGGTCCGGAGGCGGCCCACCCCCTTGTTATCCCGCAGCTGGTTGAGGATGGCACCCAGGGTGGAGGCCACCAGGTTGGCTGAGCGGAAGGACACGATGGTGCAGACGTGCTGGACAGCGATGCAGTCCTCGTGGGACGGCTCCACCCCCAGCCGGGTCAGGATTTCTTTGGCTTTGTTCAAACCTTCTTTGCTCCTGCAAAGGAAAGAGGACTCCTTAGTGGGGGATGTACCGGACTGCAGGACTGAGGTGCATCCAAACATGCGTGTCCCTGCCTGGGGTTTGAGAAGGTTAGAAAGAAAATTTCTTAGAGATCTGGACTAGAAAGCTCCATGAGGCTTGAAATAAAATGCTCTAAACATGCATTCATTCACAGATGGAAAAGCTTTCCTTTAAAGCCTGGTGCAAACATGTCACCTACAAACCATGCAATTCCAGGTACTACAGCAGCCGCACTATGGGGAGGACCTGGAGAAATTAAAATGCTTTTTCATTATAATGATGCTTCAAACTGCAAACAGCTTCTCTCGAGCATGAAGCACCAGCCCCACAATTCAGCATAGGCCTGAGCACACACCTAATCCCACACTCATTCCCTCGCATGTCTCGATAAATTAAGCCCAGTGCGAAAAACAAAACCCTGAGCTAAAGTTGCCTAAGCAACTTCATCCTAACGGGTCTCTTTTCAGGCTTTTACAACCCCACTGAATCTTTGCCTTTTGCATTGCTTTTTTCCTCATTAGCATCCAGCCTGAGAGCAAAGCTTCTGGCAAAACTTCTCCTTGTCCAGCTCAGACATTTCCCAGACAAAAACACAAGTACTTTATCTCGTCATCCCTAACTACACTCCATACATCTTTTTTAGGACTTTTGCATCTTGCTAGCACCAGCTAGAAATTTGAAGCTGCACAGGGATGTGCCCCCTACTAATAACCAAAGTGGCTCTTCAGGAAGTAAGGTGGGATTTCAGGGCAAATTTTTCCTCCTAATAACTGAACTTCTCAACAATCGTGTTTTTCTTACTGCTGTTCAGCATTACCTTCGTCCACGACACAGACCTCTGTGGTTAAGACAAATGTACACACACATTTAGTGGAAAGCTGTTCAGAAAACATGGTCTGCAGGGACAGGAGTAAAATGTGGCCGGAGGAACATGCATTACAGAAGTTGCCATTTCAAAAAGAAAATCCATCCCAATAGCTATGGTACAAACTATCCCAGTGACACGAATTTTAAAAACACAGGGGGAAGAGCCTGTAAGTATTGACCAAAAGGGTGATGACACTCTAAGAAACCAACTGGCACATAGCTCAGAGGTCACCATGCAGCACCCGACACTGCCTATGAGACTGAATGCTCTGCCTTGTCACGCTTGTTTTCCTTCTGCCCAGCAATCCCGGGGAAACAGCAAGGAGCAACACAAGAATTTGCTAGGAGGCACTAAGCCAATTCACTCCCATGTTTAGCTGCAGGGTAGCAACTCTGGAGACTTTGTGAGCAGTGAGAGAGGTACTACAGCTCGTACCCTGAAAGCTGCATGAACTGGCAGACTTTATAGTTCCTCCCAACACAGAAAAAGGGAGAAATCTTGGGGAGGAGGGCACAGACTGCCTGCTGTGGGTCCCCACATGCCAGCTACATAGAGGCAGTAGAGGACGGCAGCCACCCTCAATGCAGCATGCCTCCCCACAATGCAAAGAGAGCAGGAAAATTAACATTCAGAGTCACTGTGAAGCCCAAGGAGTGAAAAGAGATGGATTACTCACTTTTCAATGGCAGAAACATGTTTTGTCTCAAACTTCCCTTTGGTGAGAAGCTCAGGGGTGATTCTCCCCTCGAAGAGCAGCCCCTCCTTGGCCATCTTCACCAGGATGAGCCTTACCAGCTCCCCCATGTACAGCCCACTGACCATCTTCTCAAACCTGCAGGAGAGGACAGCAGTCACCCATGAATCCATGGGCAACACTGGGAAGCAAAACCCAGCTGTGCCTCCGTAAGGCCTGGCACAGCCAGAGGTTTGCCTCACCGCAGGCAAAGCTTTATTGAACAGAGTTCCTAACACAAGTGGGAAATGGAGCACAGAGCAGAAAACAACAGAACAGTTCACAAATAACTGCCTCACTCACAGCTGTTTCCCAGGATTAAGGGACCCACGGTCGATCTCTCGATCAAACTCGGTCCTGATGTCTTCCAGCGAGCCGTCATCTCCAAAGGCCCCCCACTCCGTGTTAATGCACATCCTGCCCTCATCCCCTTCCACCAGGTCGATGTGCCGCATCTCCTCCATGTAACAAGCGTTGGTGCCGGTGCCTTTGGGGAAAGGACAGCAGAATGTGCTGACCAAGCTGGCCAGGCAAAGGCAGACAAGCCCCATGCCTCCCACAGCCACAAGGAGTGTTACCAATGATCAAGCCAACTTCGCAGCGCTGGTCGTCAAAGCCACAGGTCATCATGGTGCCAACGGTGTCATTCACAACAGCCATGATATCTGCATCGTAGTCCTGGGGAGGAATAAGACATTACTCGGACCATAGGGCTCCTCCAGAAAACGCTGCTCCTGTTAATCACCAGCTCACTTTTAGCAAATAGTTTCACAAGGAACAGGAGACAAATAATGTGTCTGAATACCACAGCTCATCTTTTCAAATATTCCCTTTTCTGTCTGCCAGTTCCCCATCCCACGTACCCAAGAAGGCAATGGGAACAGACTAATGCAAGCGATAAAACAGCACTAGGATCATTCTAGAGAGCACAGGCCTGCTCTCACATAAGCACACTTAGGCAGCAAAGAAAAGGGCTATACATGAGGGAGAAGGAGCTTTGCACTGAAACATCACAGAATGATTTGAAGCAGTTGCTTGAGGAGTCAATCTAGAAAATATTTCTTACAGAATTAATTTAAATGATCTATGTGTTTTATTTCAAGATTTTAATACAAAAATAATGCAATTAAATAAATGATGTGCAGCCATTCTTTTCCAGGTTCTTCAGTGTGTGATTCTACCAAGTCTAATGACAGTAACTGACTCTAGTGATGTTTGGTGTCAGCAAAATTTGGTTTCCTTAAGAGTCCACAACTGCCCAAAGAAAGCAAATACTGCCCAGTTTCCAATTAATTTTTGGACAGTGAGTAATCAACATACCACCTGGATGCAAGCACTATGCAAACCGAAGTTCATTCCCTCTCACACTCAGTGCCTTTTTGTTTAAATCAGCAACCTGGTCACCTTCACTCTCTATAAAGTCAACAGTGAGAAACTGCAGGGAGAAACAGCTCACTGAGCCTGAATCCCCTTCTCTTCTACGGCGCTCCTCTCCTGCTCCCAAGCACAGCAGGTGCACAACTGAGCTGAGCCCAGTCCACGAGACAAAGTTTCTCAGGAATGGGACGTGTTGGTATCACTGAAAAGCCACAGCACTGCCACACAGCACTTTTTCAGTTTTTGGAGAGTGATAAAATCACTGAGGGTTGCCAGTGAAAAGCCACAACACAGCAACTCGGTTCTGTGCTGTGAGGAAAATCACAGCTTCCACACAACAACTCTGACACCGCTTCATTTTTCCAGCAAACCCATGCATTTTCATGCAAGAAAGCAGAGGTCCACCACCACTCAGACCATCTGCTCAAGGGAGTGACATGAAGAGTGGTCCTTGACAAAGCTGAGATACAGCTAAAAAAGAAAAATACAATTTACCCCACGTTTCTTGATGGCCTTGTTAAGCAGCCTCACGACATCTGCTCCCTCCACTCCGCTCGCTTTGAAGCGCTTTGTCCAGGTTATCAGAATACCCTGATAAAACAAGACAACAACATTCAACAGAACTCAACCATAAGACACACACCAATTTTTTTTTCCTTAAAAACAAGATTTTATACTTCAAGTAAATTTTCAGGCCTCTTCTTACATGACATCTAACAACCCAACCTGAGACAATTGGTGGTCTTAGAGTCTAATTACAGTGAGCTGAAAAATGGAAAATTCTTTTCCCCTCCCTTGCTAGAAAATGGTGTGTTTGCATTTTGTATTTTCAGCCTACTCTTCTCCCTGCTAGTCCTCGACAGTTTTTCTTGGAAAACCATTTAATCTTTCTGGGCCATGGAAACAGGCTGCTTTCAGAATAAGCTGACTCTACAGGACTGACTACAGAGCAGGGATATGATGTTGGTATGTCCAGGATTCAGCTGCAGTGGGGATCAGGCTGCTGCACATTTACTGCCTGGAGTCCCATCTGTCTGGGCGTGTTTAACTGTGAGATAGTGTTTATGGGTTGAGGCAAATGAAAATACTGGAGATGTAACAATGCATGTCCCTATTTTACAGCACAGACCAAAAAGGAAATCCTGGCATTGAACTCCTTGCCTGCAAACTGTCATAAAGAGCCTGCAAATCCCCCAAGGTAAGGACTACACTTATTTTTTGCTATTTACATAATGCCTGGCTGAATCTGAGCATTCAGTGTACAGGTAAATAATATCAAAAGAAAGAAAAGGGTATTGACAGTAATCAACTGACAGAAGGACAACTCAGACCAGCTCAGCTTTCCATACCCACCACAATATTCACATCTGTCACAACAGGAGTCCAAGAAGCTAAAAACCAGAAAAGCTGAAGCCTTTAGGCACAAGCAGCCATTGCCCAGGTGTATGTTTGCCCAAATCTCAGCTTAAAAATCAAATTTGCCCTCCAAACTGAGATAGCTACAGGGGACAGAGGGTCAGGACAGCTCTTTCCAGGCCAGGAGATACTCTCCTACCCCTAGACCACAAACTCAGTTTGTGTAAGTTTTGCCAATGTGCTGCCCTTGTGGGCATCATTTAGAAACCCAGCAAAGTCCCGTGCTGCTGTGCAGGGAAACTGTGGGCAAAGCCTGCTCTGCTGGCACAGCTTTCATGGGCAAAAGGGCACCTTGTTCACAAAGGTCAAACCGCACTGGCAAAGAGCAGCTCCTCTCAGCGTGACTGGCCACTGTGCTGGAAGGAATTTTTCCTTCACCAGCAAGGCCTTGGCAGCAAGAAGGAGCCCTTGGAACACAGCAGGGTTGAGTGGGGCTCAACCACGCAGTGCCCATCTTATCACTCTTGGAGAAAACAGGGACCACTCTGCCTCCTTCTGCTCACCAAGCACAAGAAAACAGCACCCAGGCAAGCACAGCCTCATAGAAGCAGCAATCCAGGAGCAAACCTGGCCCACATAATTCAGAAAAAATGTATTTTTCAAACACCCATAACACATCAGCAAAACTGTCAATAATTTCTTTTGTTGTTGTTGGCTTTCGTTTTTAGGAGACACTCTCCCTTGTCTCCTTATTATCCCACTCCACTCTGCCACTGCTCAGGTGTCCCCAAGGCACCCCATGTGCTGCCTGCCCCTGCGCCACACAAGCACAATTCCATCCCAGCTAGTTGGTGCAAACCAGCCCACAAACAAGCACCTTTCATGATGCAGCTAAGCGAACCTTCCCAAGGGCAACTCAACTTCACAACCACATGCCCAGCACAGCTCTGGTCAGGAGCCATGCACCATGGCCAGACAGGAGAGCTGCCCCAAGATCAACTCATCTCTTCCGATCTGATGCAGGTAAAGGCAGCTCTCTGCTCTGAACCGCTTTCAGACCCCGAGTTAGTCAGCACCCTTGTGTTCAGCTCTCAGCACTGCTCAAGAAGTATGAAATGTAATAAAAATCATGCCTCACCTGGCCCTCCTCAGCACCAGCATCTGGTAGGCTGTTGCACCAGGCTAACCTAGGGATCTGCAAGCTGGAAAAGCAGGTCGTGCTTTAACAGGGCAACCTCTGCGTGTTTGGTGTAGATTTAACTTTCCTGCATTCAGTTGCTACACTGTTGCCATGGCAATGCTGTACCGGGAGGCTGCTGAGTCATTTGTGATACAAGGAGCAAAAGGAGGAAAATACCACAGCATCCTTGTCATGGGAATCTCATCCAAGGCTGGTTATCCGCATCCCTTTGTAAAGCAGGCTGGTTCCAGGTGACCTGTCCGACTGCTCTCGGTGCCCAGCCGGTGGCACGGCTCAGGAATGCAGCTCGGCAGGGACACCCAGATCCAGATCCGGATCTGTGTGCAGTTGTGAGGGTCGGCAAAACCCGAGCAAAGCCTGCTGGGCTGGGTCCTTCCCAATCCCGCCCCGTGGAGAGGTGAAAAAGGCTGCACAGGAGCCAGGGAAAACCACTGCCATGTTTAGAGTGTAAACCGTAACACTGAGGAGCTCATGCAGAGGCAGCACAAAACATCAGATGCCGCCTCCTCATTTGTTACCCAGCTCTTTCAGGCAGAAACATAAACACAAACACAGTCTGACAGTGAAATACAATAGTCATTTATCCCCAAAATGAGACCTGTCTGGGATACTGCTTTCATGGCAGTGTTTTAGTAACATGGCAGCTCTTTTGCGTATTAAGAAAATTGTGAAATCTTCTTACCTCATCTAGCTTGGACTGTCGACAGGGGAAGGAAAACGTAAACCCAACTGGCAGTTTCTTGTCTTTGATTTGTTGTTTCTCCATAAAGTCTCCCAGGCATTCAGCAACATGATCAAAAAGCTGTAAGAAAAGTATAAAACCACCATGATTAGAGATACAGCTTCAGGGAGAAAGCATTTCAAACTCCATATGAAAACTGCTCTGAGTGAGGGGAAAGGGGAAAATAGCTCTCCCGATTTTAAAAGATGTATAAATGGCATAGCTATGAAAATACTCTCAAGCAGGGCATATTAACACCTTAAAAACAAATACATTATGAAATACACTGTCCTTTTACACACCTAATTCTGCAGGCATCTTTTACACCCATATTAAAACACTTCCTGAAACAAGAGGCTCGTGGCTTTTGAGCCTGCTGTAACCCTTCCACTTAACATCTGATGAGAACAAAAATGTTCTTTTAACCTTTCAGTAACAGGAAGGAGCAAGTCAAACGAACATTTGGGATCCAGTCCCACAGGAGGTTGAGCACTTTTACAGTGATGTAGAGAAGATAACATCTGCTTCACTCAAGCATTGATGAGACCAGAGAAACCAGCACTTTGCAGGAGCCACCCAAAAGAACATAATCTCTCAAATCTATTCCTAAAGCACACAACAAACAAACAAAAGGAAACCCTAGGGATTAATCTAAATATTTTCCATGCTCTGAGAAACAACCCAAAACGGGGACATTTTCTGCATTTTCTGAAAGGTTAAACTATGCAGGCAGCCTGCACCAGGCTTGTGGGTACCAACTCCCACCCAGCTGCCTCGATGGCACCTCTGACCACGATACTACGTGTCCCTGCCAGCCAGGTCAGGAACCAGGGAGGCACAAAGGCCTCTCACACTGAGCCATTTGGAAAGCCCCTCAGGTAGACTGCAACGCTCAAAGCTGAAATCAAGCCTGAGCAATTGAAGCTACAAAAATACACATTTGTATTTACCAGCACCAGAGAGCCAGACATGCCTTCAACTGATCCATACCACAAATGGATGGAAAACTATTAACAAGTCACTGCCTGCCCCAGGAGATAACTGTGCTTCACATTTTAACTGCCTGAAAAACAAAAAGCCAAACAAAATAAACCCAATCCTATCTGCAGCACCGGTGGGATGAGAACAGGTAATCTGCCCAGAAGACTGGGGATAACCGGGAGGGAGTACACAAAGACATCTGTTGGTTCCAATTAGCTCACACAGCTTTATTAAGAACAATTTAGAGTCTTGGACAGACAGGAATGTACCACAGACAGACTGCAGCAATTACAAATGATGAATAGGAATATTTTGTCCTTCAAAGCAGGCCAAGAAGCAGTGTGTGTAATGTTACAATTAAACTGAACACCTTAAACTCATGCCCTAAATGAGGTCAGATTTGATGAAGGAAAAGTACAGTGGTTTCCCAGGGAGAATGTTGCCATTCATTGTCCTGGGCAAATCAAGGACATTTTTCTGAGCCCACACAGAGAAACAACATGGAAATGCAATGCACACTGCTGCACTTCTGGAAGACAATTTTCAGCTGTCCAGATGAGGGAGGGAGGAAGAGGAGCTAGGAAAAGAACTACAGTTAAGTAATAAAATATGGCAACTTCTCCAGGAGGAATACAGAAATAGCAGAAGTGTGTGTTTTGATTACGTTTTCCATCTGAAAGTATCTTGCCGAATACTCAATCCTGCTAAACTTTTAGCTGCTTCCAGGGTTACAAACAAAAAACCAGAGGCCAACCTCAAACCCCACGGGAGTTCAGAGAGCAGGAAGCAGAAATGTTGACTGTGTATGTTGTTACAAAAATCTCTCTCACGCAACAAACTACGAATGCATAGAGAAAAGACGGGATCTGCTTTGTAAGTCTAAATGCAAAAAATTCCTGGGCATTCCCAATATACTCCAAAAAGTCTGTGCACCTGCTGTGTTTGCCCACGCAGTCCTGGCAGGACCTGCTGAAGCCCACCTACTAGTAAGCAGTACACTGGCAGGGCAGACAAATGCAGTTAACTATTAGCCGCAATTCGGACACTACAGGAGCTATGTCTAGTCAGTGATGCACGGTCTGGCTGTGCTACTGTTGTTCATAGACCACAGAGGGAAGGTATGGCTCAAAAGCAGAAAAAAGACAGGCATTTATTAGTTTTGCTACCACTGACACTAGTAAGATTTTTCCTAAAGAGACTCGAGGAAGCATCTGTGTGTGCCCGTGCCCATGCCCATATTAACATCCAAACCTTACCAGTCCCAAGTGACTCTGACTGGATAGTAGAGGCAACATACAAAATCATAGTAGAATTTCTTTAAAGTAGGGAAGGTGCACTGAGGAAAAATTCAAATCTTCTTTTACCCACAGATTTGCAGTAGGGAACAGTGTGAGCCAAATATTTTATCATATGTCAAAGAGATGGACAAAGAGAATGCCACAGCCAAGAGGAAAGGACCAGTCTGATTTATAGACCAGAAGCAATACAGCCTGAAACCCTGAGCAACAGATCAGGCTTAATTCCCCTGAATTTCCCATGAAGTCGCCTGCTCAAGTTGGGCTCCAAGAGGTCCCCACAAGGATGCATTTGGCCAGCAGACAGGAGACTTTGACAAGCAACTGAAGATCCAAGCTCAGGCTTAAGCCCGTCAATGGAGATGGTTTAAGGAGCCAGGAAACCACAGTTTCAGATCAAGAGAACAGCCACAAATCCATAAGCTACCTCCAGTGGTGGCAGAACACCAAGAACAACACCAAAATCAAGTCTCAGGCACATTCCCATTTGCTGAGATGACACAGGAGACAGGCTTCTTACAAATTTTAGACCTGCTATTACACTGCTGAAATCAATGAGACTTTTGCCCTTGACTTTGATAGGGAACTGTCTCTGACTGGCAAAGCTGTCAGCCCATGCCTGACAGATGGACAAAAATGGAAGTCTGAATGCCACGAAGCAGAAAATATCAAAACGAACCATGCTAGTGAGACGTGAAGCCATAAATCACAATCCTTCAATAAGCTGATTACGCACTAAGTTTTAGGACGGTAACTCAGCAAAGTTAATGACACAGCTTGCTGGAAATCATTAGAAGCCTACCCCACACAGGCGGTTCAGTCCAAGTATTCCACAAATCTGCCCGGACATTTCAGAAAACCTTAAGTGTATACATCAGTCATTAGCACCAAATCATCAGCTGCCTGTCTGCCTCCTGGGCATCGCCCATGCCTCCCTGTGAAGTCACACAGCAAGTACTGCTTATTGTCATGGAACAACTTCAAATCCGGATGCTATTCTGATGATGCTTCCACATTCTCTTCTTATTTTCCTGGTACTTAAATACTGTGCCCATGGGGTCAGCGGAAGCCTTGCTCGACTTTCTTTCAGCTTAAGAGCCATGACAAAGCCTATCAGCCTGAGCTCCACACTCCTGCTTCCCAACAGCCAAATGACCTTTGGATATTGAAAAATTAACACACAGATACGACAAAGATGTGGAAAGAAAGCAGACCTGATGTCTCCCTTCCTGGCTTCTCTTTACCACCCTTCTCCATCAAGAATCCCCTTAAGCCAGCCTGCCTTGCTTCCCCAGGACAGACACTTGGCTGTGCAGACAGCCCTGCTGCCTGTCAGTCTCCAGCTCCTGACACCCATCCATGGACAAGCAACCCTCTGCTCCCAACCTGCCTCTGAGCAGCCCACCCAACTTCCCTGCCCTCACCAGCCACAGGCAGCTCAGCTCAGCTCCCCTCCAAAAACATCCTGTGGGAAAGCCACTGCATGACCTTTTGGCCCAAATACAAAGCAATAAGGTTAGGAAAAGTCCTCACTAGAAAGTTATTTTACTGCTGTGGTCCAGATATCACTGGAATGATAAAAACAATGCTTTTATCAGTTCTATTGACAAGCCATGATTGCCATCTTACACTCGCTGCTGCATGAGAATGCAGCAGCACTTATTACATAGAGACAATAAAGGTATTAAGGTAACTCCAGAAAATATATTAAAGGTAGAAATGCTGTTCCCATTATTTTTCTTTTTCTCCTCCTCCTTATTCTTCTGAAACAAACTAAGTCTCCTGCAGGTCTCATACTCCTAAACAGAACCTCATTCTAGTAAAAAGTGGGAAAACCCTGCTGTTTCCAACAATGAAAATTACTTGTTTTGCCTTATGCTGACATGGAAACAAATGTACTAGTGTAATCCACCTCCTGATCATAAAAAAAAAAAAAATTCTTCCAAGGAACTCAATTTGAAATCCAAGTGAATGGATACAAATATTTTCTACTCTTGGAACAGGGACGAATGAAAAAAAAAAGACTACCCTTTCGATTACTCAGCAAAACTTAAGTTGAAGCTGTGCCAAAACATTCTATCAGCTTCCATAATTTTTCTAATGTACTTGTACTTTTCATGAATGCTGAGTTGCTCAGACCGCCAGCACCTATATGTGGCTGGCATGGGGATTTCTATCCCTCATCTAACACTACAATTGCAGGGCTGGTCATGCTCATTGGTTACAAAGACTAAGTTGCTTTCTTGCTCTCCATTTGTACTTGTGGAAAGTAAGCTCATTATAAAAGCCAGAATTTTTATTTCTAAGCCATTACTTCCTTAACTTATCCAGAAGTCTCCCACATGATGATAGCAGGTTTGCAGCACCCATGAATGCTCTGTTACACTAAGTACTGCTTATTCATTTTCAGTATTGGCACTGAAGTTCAGCCTGCATGCTGCAGGTACAACTGTTTAAGATGTTAAGCTCATTCTTGTGGGTGTTTTCTAAAATCTAAGCAGCTAATCTTCAGAAAGACATGCCAAGGAAGAGGTGCTTACCCGTGTTCCACTCCCGTGCATGATGTCTTCTGGGGTATTATAAATTTCACTTTCCATCTGCACCGTCTGCTTTTTTTCATGTGATACCTTTACCCGAAGAATTCGGAAGTAAGAACCACCAAGATCCAGTGCAATGAAATCTCCTTTCTCTATGTGGAAAACAAGACACAAGTGATTAAAAATTGTATGCAACACAAATCTGGGAAACATCAAGATCAGTTAAGTGCACCACCGAAGCAAATGTCCAGTCCCTACAGCAAGGAGGTTCCAGCTGCAGGGCATCCACATGGGCCTGGTTCCATCGACCTAATTCCCTACAACTTAACATGAAGTTGTTGCAATGGCAATGCCTACCACCATTGATACACAGGCAACTGCAATGAGGGTTTACCCAAAAAGAATCCAAAACGGTGGACAGTCTGCATCCAGATCTCATGATGAAGCTGGCAGAGCAAAGATCTCAGAAGAAAGCCAAAAGAGAGGTTGAAAATAGAGACAGTAAAATGAAGGGACACCAGACCACTGACAAGCAGCCTTTTGCTGTAAATGAACCTGTGTCATTTTGGCTAATAACAGTGAATGGTGCCTGCTCTAAAATCAACAAATTAAACACAGATATAATTAAAGTAGGAACCACCCCTTATCTCGTGTCCAGAAAAGCTGAGATTCACTGCAAACTGCAGACAGATAAAAGAAGTCAGAGAAATGACAGCCTAAGAAACCAGCCATGTACTGCTGCAGGAGTTACTCAGAAGTTGTGATGCCTTGCACGGAGCTCCTAATATCTGCCCAGGAGCCAGGGAAAGAGTTGGGGTACCTCCATCTCCCTCTGTGGTGGAGAGACATGAAGCCAAACCAGCACCCTCCAATCTCCAGAGACTCCAGGGCACAGCTCAGGCAACAGAGGCACGTGTCCTGGCTATCTGAGGAATGACACCTTTGGCACCCCTGGAGAGCAAGGCAAACATATTTGACTGACCTGCTTGTGCTATCTCGCCTTATCAGTGAGGGAGCAGAGACAGTGATTGTCAAAGTCTGTGAAGAGATAATATTTAGGGAAGCAACGTGCACAACTTTCTCACACAGGAGTGTGTGTCCAGGCTGCAGTTAATCACCAGGGCTCTTTACAAGCATTTGTGTCTGTGCACGGCATCCCTGGGCTCACCGAGGCTGCTCAGAGGGCAGCAAAGCAGAGGCACACGGTGTTTCCTCATACTGCTTTCTCATCAGCTATGACTTTCAGAAGGCCATTCCTAACATCTCCATTTTTCCACTTCTACCTAAATTCAAAGTGGAAAAACCTCTAGCAGCTGGGAAGATTGTTTTGACATGTTACCTTGAACACACTCAGCTCCCAGAGCCTTTTGACCCCAGACTATCACCAAAATACCAGGTATGCAATTTATCTATGAGGATTTCCAGAGCAGACTTGCCTCTGAGATTAGTCTGTCCAATCTCATATCAAAACTCCTAAAGTCTGACCTAGTGAGCTGTTCCTCCTCATCACCCCATGCACCCCTGAGAGCCCCATCCCACTCAGAAAAGCTGGTGAACTGGACAAGGTGTCCCTCAGGATAGGATCTTTGACAGAAACAGATCGAGAGACAAAAACACACTGCAAATGTCCTTATGGTTTTCCAAGGTTACAGTGTGATACAGAAGCAAAACACTGTCATGTGAGAAACCACAAACAATAAACTCCATATAGAAAAGCATAGCAAAATGACAGTGGGAGCTCACAATTTCTAATACACCTCCTAATTTTACTGCACTGCAATGAAACTTCTCCTCCTTGCTGCTCAAGACATGGGCAAACTTAGTTTGCCAAAACACACATCTTGCAGTGCTCCCCTCCCTGTTTCTGAGCAGTGTGGCGTTAGACAAACTGGAGATGCAGTTCCCTTTTTTGGCTCAGCATAAAAAATTCATAACCCCCTTCATGCAGCAAGTCCAGAAGTCAAACACTGACTACAAGTTTCTCATTAAGCCAAATACCCAAATAAGCTTTATCTTACGGGTATCATCTGTTGAGTGCAAGCTATTACCTCCAACAACTAATGGGAAAATCAACATTGCACCAGATGGCCCTTTTTCAAGCCTAAGTGCGTACCTCAAACAAACATTACACTTCAGAAATATCTTCCCTGTAAATAAATTAACAGGTTAGGGTATTTGACTTCCAGCACCATCAAGCTCATCACAAGGCAAAACTTGTTAAGAATCATCCTTCACACGTTAAAAGATCTCTGAACTAGAGTGTAAAGCTTTCTGCATGCAACTAGAGTTTTCTTTCAGTGTACTTGAGGAATTAAACCCAAAGTAGCAGCATTTAATCTGTGCTTTGTAACACCAAGGTGCAATCAAACCTGCTGTGAATTTATTTAGCCTTTTGAATGAGCTTGAGGTACCATTCTGGGCACTGTGGACAGAAAATCCTCATGTCTTTCGTAAATTAAACAACTCTGAATGAAGGGGGAAAAAAACCTGTTAACATCAACACCTCCAGAGTCTCCTGAATTACTGCTTACAAACTCCTCGTTGAAAAAGTCCACAAGCACAGATCTGAAACTAAACAACAGTATTTTTCTGAATAGTCAGCTCCCATAATAATAATTGGACTCAGAGGAAAGAGCTTACAAGGCAGTAATTAGAGACAGGCCAGAGAAAAGGGCAGGCTTTCAGCTTCTGGCTTTTATGGAGGGACAGCTGAAGGCAGAAATTGCCATCTTTAGGCACACCAACACAGCCACATCCATGAAGGCCCCCCAGAACCTTTTGGAGGAAGAGGTACGGGGACTCTGTGCCTGCCCTGGCTGCATCTGTGGGATGGCCGGGCCAGATGTGACAGGCACACACAGGTGAGTCAGGGAAAGAAATGCCACGACACCCCCTCACAGCAAATATTGCTCATACCTGGGGTCAGAACACGCCCTTTCAGGGAAAGAATGGAATGGCTCTGCCTGCTTTTCTAACATCTATCCAAAGAGGCTCTCGCCACCTACACATACAGATCACCACCGAGTTCTATAGAAATTGTCTGGGGCAAAGCACTGCCTTGCTCTAATCCATGCTGCAAAGCACTGCCAGCAGGGTGCCCAATCTGGAGAGGCTGGCAGGAGTCCCGCAGGCACAGGATCAAGAACTGAGCACCCTGTACACAATACATGAGGTTCTTTTTGAAGCACATGTGTAATGCATGATCTGAAATTATTGCCTTGACATACAGACATGCCTACACACAACCAGGGCTACTCACTGCTCTGGCTCATCCTTGGTCCCAGCAGTGTTCAACAATCTCTCACACTCTCCTGGCCATGTGCAGAACCCCTTTTTCCTGTGCCATCTCTAAGTCTTGCCAGTTTGTACGATGGAACAATTTCTAAAATTATTTGACTTGCTGCAAGCAGCTCAGATTTGATACTGTGCAGTGACTGACGAAACAGGGAACTGGGGACAAGTCACTACTCAACTGAACTCAAAACAAACATGAAAGAACAAAATAGAATTTGAGAGCCAGTAAAAATGCTGGGATTCCACTCAAAAGCCCTCAAGTCACCTCATGTGCAAACCCTTAGTGCAACCTAAGCCTGTGACCCAGCTGTGTGTGGCATCTTCTGGCTTTCTCAATAGGCTGCAAATTTCAACACAACATTTCAACATAAAAGCCAACAATGCTAAATTAAGGGAAACACAGGATTCAAATACATTGGCCCTTTGGTTTTCTTCAGACAGTGAATCACATCTCAGCTAAAAAGCTTAAGATGGCAGAAAGCAACAGCAAAGCAGAGCTATCAAAGAATTCCACCTGCCAGACAGCAGCACCAAGTTACACAAAGCACATGGCCTCATGTTATTTCACCAATAAATTCTCGATTTCAACTAAAAAAAAAGAAAGCCTCAAAATAGGTAATAACTCTGTTATGCAGTTCTTGCAATTTCTGCACTCAGACAGGCACCAAACTAGTTAATTTGTGGTAGGCACCACATTAGTTAACCAGTTACATGAGAGGGAAACCCAGTGTTACTACTAAATAATAAACACTATTATATAATGTTTATAAATATATTTAGATACACTATATATGGTATTCTTTACAAACACCTTAGTAATTTATAAGTAATAACAGTAAGTAACAGAGGCAATCTTGGTCTCAATTACCAACATAACACCTTTTTGGTGTCTGATAGCAGTTTGTGCCACTCTTATCTGGTACAGTGGGCATGGCAAAAATGAGTCCTGAATTCAGACTGAAAAAGCTTAGCACACCAGAGCAGCAGCTCTGGAGCCACATGCTACAGCCTCCTCAAGTTCTGTGAGTTTTCCCCCAAGACAGTCTGGAAGAGGAAGCTACAAAATGCAAAATGAATGCCAGGAAACTCAAATTCAGCCTGTAATGGTTCACACTTCCACTGGAGAAAAAGTAAGGAGAAGAGATGTTGAAGGAAACAGGAAATGACTAAAAGCCATTGTATTTAAGGCTCTAGGTCACATGAGTGTGAACTGCATGAATCAAAGATCATTCTATGTGAAGTATTGATTGTTGGCAGACAGGTCTCAGAGTAAATGTACTGACTGATAGTGAACTGACTGCTAGGAAGGGCCCTTCCATTGGCATCAAAACAGCATTGACAAAGGAATCACAAAATCTTCCAGCATCTGCGGGAACAGACCTGCACAAAGCGGGGAGGCTGCCTTCGATATGTTGTCTGGGCTTGCCAGGAAGTAAATCCCTCTTGTTCTTGGTAGCACATCGTGTATTTCTAACAGGTTTCCACAAAGCACATCATGTTTGATATGGAAAATAAACACTCAGCTCCTTACCTGAACCGTCAGGAATGGACCTCACAAACGTGGGAAGCATCTTCACAGCGGCTGTCGGGTTAAAATCCCTGGAGAGGCCATTCTTCATCTCTCTCCTGAAGCGAGCCATAACGTCCAACAGCGTTTCATCAGAAAGCCGCATGGCGTAGAGGTACTTATCAATCTGGGAAAGACACATACCATCACAGAGTGAAAGGCTGCCCTGAGGCGCCCAAGTGGGGCTATATCTCTCCTTAATTGCAAGGATAGTGTATAGCTCCAGCATGGCCCCAGGACTCTGGCCAAGCTGACAACACAGCCACATGCTTCATGCCTTATCTTCTGACTGCAATCACGGAAAACGAACAAGTCTAGAACCTACTGAGGTGAGCTCCATCCTACTGTCTTCCCAAGGCACCACCCAGTCCCACATCACTTTGCCTCCTCTTTTCCACACAAAGCCATCTGCCCACAGCCTCAGACCACTACCTCCAGCCCTTGCCCCACTTCTCAGCTCTCCTGACTGTTCATGAGCTAAACAGCCGGAGCTAAAAATCCCTCTTTTGGCACCTTGTCCCAGCTGGGGTGATGTGGGTGTCAGAGGTGCTTAGTCTTTAAAGCCTTACATTGCGAAGGACTTGCTCAGTAGTTTTGGGGCGACATCTCAGGCTGAGAAATTATTTTCATGTAGCAGACCATTTTCCCAATCCCACTCCAAAGCTATAACAACCAGAGGGTCTGGAAAGACAGAACTTGACTGTGGGCAGGTGGCACCTGCCTTCTCAAGACAAAACATCAAATTAAAAGTTGTTGACTTCTCCCTTGTGGCTTCCAATGACAGGAGCCTTCTTTACCTCCTTGGAAAAAGGAGGCAGTTCTAGTTTTCCAACAATATTGCTTTCCATAATTATTACAACCACCTTCACTGTCAGGAAGACTGAGAGACGCTTTGATGCCTGAAAAATACAACATGGCCTTGAGGGATTCTTGCCAAACACACCTCCCACCCTTTTTACCTCAGTTGCTGGTCTATTCTTGCCTTGTTTCTTTACTTGCCTTGGAAATTTGGTTCTGCAAATGGCTCAGATTGAAGCCACACCTTTGGGATCACTTTCGCTTGCAGCTTAGGAGGACTGAAAAAATAAAGCCCTGCCCATGTTTTCTATCCTCAGCAAAACTGGAAAAGCCACCTCATTTTAAACCCCAAGCCAGCTCTGTGCCAAGGCTCCATGTGTCTCCTTGGCTGCTCTGGAAGCCTTGAGACCAGCTCCTCCAAGCTGGCATTATGTCTTATAAGACCAAGGCCACAATAAAACACTCTATGTGAAACACACGTACACAAGTGCTCCATATACCGCGGACTTTGAGACAGGAAGCGATGAATAATGCCCTTCACAAAGGAAATGCAATCAAAATGTCATTAAACCCTAAACTGACCATAAAACTGGCACCAATTTAATTGCTCATACAGAAAGTACTCCTGCCCACCCTTCTCAAGGTCTCACCAAAGACAGTATCTCTCTGGGCCAGACACCCTTCTGCCATGACCCAGCACTTATTTACACAGACAAGGAGGAAGGCATGGAGAGTGCTGCTGGGCACAGCTACCCAAGACTGATCCCAAACCACAGGGCTGGGGGCTAGGCAAGCCTGGACCACAGGAGACACAGCCGGAGGCTGCACAAGCTGTGAACTTTTCAATGTCCTTGCTTGCAGAGGAACAATACCATGATTGATAATACCACGATGAAATGAGACCATGCATTTTCCCCACAAACCGGTGACGTGACGGTGCAGGCGTACAGCTGAAGGGCAGAAGAGCTGAGCTCAGGTTCTCTGCAACAGAGGCCAAATGCAAGACCCCAGGGCAGCATCCCCACATCCCAGCTGAGTCCTGTGCCTGGGCTGACACCCATTCAGAGCATAACCTTCAGAGCAACAACCACAGCCAGTCACTAGCATAATTTCCCTCCAAGAATAAAAACCTGGATGGGATCTGCCCTCCCTGCAGCCCCAAAGCTATGGGGATGGATTGCAGAGGCTGGTGTCTGACTAAGCAAGAAGGTCTCTCCTTCGTGGCAAGCCCTGCTACGGTTTTTTTCTAGCAGAGTGTGTAAAACCATGATGTCAGAGCATGAGGATACTCCCTTTTAAAGGAGGGGGGGAACCAACCTCTTTTTCAGGCTGAGCTTCCAGCAGCCCACACCGCCGCTCAGAGGGATGTTTCCCCAGATCTCCCAGTGAAAGCTACAGTAAAACATCATTCACAGTCAGACCTCACCCCTCTACAAAGCCCCACTGCTGCATCCGCCTCCCAAAACCAGGGCGGAAGGATTCCCGCTCACCGAAAGCCCTGTTGTGAACGCAGGCTGTGGCGTTTGCACAGTCAGGACTGACGAGCCCATTCTCCCCACCTCTGCCCCTGTGCTGCCCTCAGCAGCGAGGGAAAACGGGAGGGAGGGCTCTTTCTGCTCCCATGAAAGACCAATGAGCGCTGTCAGCGTCCTTACATAATTGGGCTGGACCCTCCTGCACGCAGGGAGCATGGCGTTTCATGGCACCGAGGCCATCCATCTCCACCGCAGAGATTCCCGGGGCGGGGAGACTGAACCTCTGCTTGAAAAAAATCACTCCTATGTGCTATAGCTTCCAAAACCATGAAAAAGAAGGAGAAAAAAAAAAAAAGATAGAAAAGAAAAGAAAATAAAAGAAAGGCCGTTTTTTCTCTCCCAGGCGCGAAGAGGGTTAGTCATTCCAGCCGTCTGGCAGCAAGGGAGTAAGCGCAGCCCTCCCTCCAAGGGAAAACTCCCAGCAAATAGCCATAAATAACTTGAGGCAGGGGGAGCCGGAGGCTGGATTATGGGATGGAGGTTTAATAACTCCCTGCACTGCCCGCAATAAAAGCCGATCACAAAGCAAATCTCAGCCATATGCACAGGGAAGCTGTGGAAAGGCTGGCCAGGACAGACAGGAGCTGCCGGCAGCACCCAGGCGGACCCGAAGCCCCGCTGAGGCTCCCATGAGAGACAGGTGCCAGCCCTTCCCAGGGGATGGCAGAGGGCAGGAACAATTTCAGGCAAGCAGTTGTGTGGGCAAGGAGCAGAAAACACTCCTTTATTTAGCTGCCACCTCAGAGTCACCCCCCGAGGAAGGGCATCTTTCCAGAGTGCCACTATGGGAGTCCTCTAAGAGCTCAATCACTTTTTTTCTCATTTTCTTTAAAAAAAAAAAAAAAAAAAAAAACACAAAACCAGAGACAGAATCTGTGAGCAATTTTTTAAAAATAGGATTTCATAATCTGAACCACATTCGCGTCATTTTTCCTAGTCACATAGGAAAGACACAGTTTGTACTTAGGGAAAAGAAGTTTCTGAAAATACAGCCACTGCCAGCAGGTATGAATAACCATAATGAAACAGGCAGCAGTAAAGGCTTAAACCTAAGGGCCATTCCTTAAACACATGCCTCATACCTCGGACACTGACAACAGTCAGAGGTATTCAAGAAGAGAGCACTCCCACAATTTCAGAAATCATTAGCACCTATTTTACTGACACAGCCTTCATACCAAAACCTTTCACCATGAAAATATTTTTCTGCAGAGCTAATCATACTCCTTTCAACATGAGGAAGATTCATCAGGAGGCAAAGCATGTTTTAAAAAGTAGTTTAGACATTCTGAAATTGTTTGTGCTTAAGTGATTTAAATCATAAGTGATTTATCAGATTGGTTCCTAAAAAGCCTTTATAGGGGCAGGTCACCAACACAGGGCTCTTCTTGATACCAGTTGTTACATTTTATACTCCATTCCATTACGTTTTTTTCAAGGTTAAACAACATCTAAATGTCAATCCTGGATTGCAAGATCTTTTCCTTTACTCGGGTAAGACAACAAAAGCATATTGTTCCCCTGACAGACAGAAACCAGGCAACACCTTTGCTGGGGCCAGCTACAGCAGGTACAAACCTGTTGGAAACAAAAGGCAGTTTTACAAAGCCCTCCTGCACACAGGCCAGTGGCACAGATGCCAGGGACGCTCCGAGACTCCCTTATCCCTCAAGATGGGAGTCAGCTCTTTAGAGAAATTGGAGTCTCAGGTCACCTTGTGCCAAGTTCCCTGTCTGAGAGAGGATGCTGAGCTCCTGCTGCTGTCCCCAGAATGTCACAAACACGCAGGGAACAGATGTTTGCAAAAACATCTGGATAATTTAAGCTGCTTGGACCACATGTGTATTTATACATTACAGGGCATCACACACAGCCAGCATGCTGCCGCACACTAAGGTGACATGGAAGTGCCATTATGAACGGTTTCATTGGAAAACGCTCCCTTGCAGGGGCCACAGGGTTCACACAATGAACAACCCATTCCTCCAATGCTACACATCTGCCCTGCCTACTCCTCCTGCTTGCCACGACTCATCTTGAAAAACATTCCAAAAATGACAAATCTAGAAAAAATCTCACTGAAACTTAAGGGGGTACATACAAATCCAACAGAACCAGTACAGAAGCACTAGTTCCTAGATGCAGGGTATCCCCAGGGCCTGAAACCACCAGACCCATTCATGCCCCTCGCCATGCCTCCCACTGTAGAAAAGCAGCTGCAGAGCATTAGTGCTACACAGAGATGGGAATTCAAAAAAAAGAAATAAAAGAAGGTCACAAGAGAAGAAGAATGTACAGCCTTGGTTCGTCAGTACATTTAACCTGTTCACACCCCTCCTGTGACCCACAGCAGCATACTGAAGGTGACCAGTCACCTGTGCCACCAAACACTGAGCCGACAGCTGTGATGGACCAGCAAGGCAGAGGAGCAGCCATGGCATCCAGCAGCCCCACGGGGCAGCATGGAGAGCAGGGACAACGCCTTGGTTGGCAGCCCTCAGCCATAGGCACGTACCAGCAGAAAAGTGCTGCTCTTCCGGAAGCAGGGAGGAGAGGGAGGGACCTGAAATGAAGCCATGCAGGCATGTATCCCTAGAAGCGGCACACTGATGGAGCACAAACCTCACAGTCAGCGTGCTGAGATGGAGCAAGAGCACTTCTACCCCATGGGGAACCAGAGAGCGAAGCCCACCAGCTCCCAGCAGCTGCAGGGCAGCAGAGCCTCTGGCGGCCACAGACACCCTCCCTATGGGACAGCCAAGAGTGAGGAGGCTCAATATCCGTTCCAAAACGATACAAACAGGAAAAGATGTCTTACATCCTCTAAAAACAGTAGCCTGCTTTTTTTTTGACTTTTCAAATGGGTTTTATTTTTTTCTTTACTTTTCCAGACAAAACCAGATTGATCCATAAGAATGCTTTACAGCTCCCTGGCCAAACGGTTTCCCGTGCTGTCAGACAATAGCAGCCACATGGTGCCAAACCAGCCTGCAATAAATAACCCCCAGAACACCGCAGAGTTTCCCGATGCCTACATGCTCTCCCTGTGCCTTCCCCACAGCCTTTCTGCCGCTCCTTGGCCACCACACACACTTGTGCTTATCTTGGCTTTCTAAATATAACACACACAGCAAGGCAGAGAGGGCCTTACCCAGGCACGCACGCCTGGCACCAGCAGCAGCACTCACAAATCCTCCAGGAAAAGGAACATAACTGGGCATGAGGAACAGGAAGAGCCACGTACGTGGGGCCAGGAGGTGGAAACCTTGCAGGCTGAGCACAGCCTCCGGCTCCTCGCGAGAGCCGCTGAGCGGAAAAGCAAAAGACCTAAAGCTCGGAAGGAGATGCAGAAACCATGGGGAGCCGTCTCAGGTTTTCTCCGAGGGAGGAGTGGGTGTTGGGTGAGCGTGTCCAGTGGGGCAGGATGGGTCACCCACACACTGGAGCTGAGGTCTCCCCAGGAACAGTCAGAAGCCCCATGGGATGAGGTGCTCTCCTCCTGCTGGGGAGATTCTCAAGCCCCAAGAACATTACAAATCAGTACTACCAATGCTGTCATTGAGACTTTCCCAAAATATTTTAGGGATGCCTTCAGCCACACGCCTAGGTGGGTGACACGGCACCGCCGGAGGTGGCAGAGGGGAAGCCTCTGTCTCCTGACATCAGCGCGGCTCATCGACATTTGCAATTATTTTCCCAATTTGTGTCCCCACATCCTAGCCCCAAGCTCCCCGCTCCCTACAGCTCTGCAATATGCTCAGCCAGGACCTAACTGCCATGTTTTTATTTATCCTACGCTCCGCACCCTTTTCCTTACAGCAGTGCTCGATCCCAGGGCTGTACCAACCCCACAGCAGCAACCACCTAATGCTGAAGGAAAAGAAGCCTATTAAAACGCTTCTTTTTAAGCACAACTGACAACCATTTCCTGTAAATTCCGATCCTGCAGCGGCACATAATTCAAAAACTACCTGCTCCTCGCCTGCTGGAGTAGCAATACTCACAGGCAGCCTTGGAAAGAAGGGGAAATCCCCTCTCCAGGGATGCTGGTGCCTACGAAAACCAGGAAAAGCCACCACCACCACCCCTCACTGCCAAAGCCCCCCAGGTCCTGCCTGGCCGGCCGCTGTGCATCCATCACCCACATCCCACTCCCAGCTCCACCAGCAATGCTCTGGAGGGCTTAAACCCGGGTTTACCCCTCCTTTCTCCTGCAGCTGGGTGGCTCTGGGGACAAAGCAACAAAACCAACGTGCGGAGAAAAAAAAATCCAATATATTTTAAAACAATTTTTAAAAAATAAATAAAGCGGTGTGGGCGGGGGGCGGCCCTCGGCCGGGAGATGTCCATCTAACCTTTTTGACCTGGTCCTCCTTCAGCTCCGTGAAGTAGTAGGCCAGGAGCTGGGCGGCGATCATCCTGCCGGCTGCAGCGGCGGCTCCGCGCACGCAGCGATGCGGGGCCCGGGGATGGCCGCGCCGAGCCGAGCCGAGCCGAGCCGAGCCGAGCGCCGCCCCTTCCTCCTCCTCCGGGCGGGCCCCGGCCCCAGCCCCGGCCCCGGCCCCGCCCGGCGGGACGTGCGGGCTGCGCGGCGCGGAGAGGCTCCGCGCTATTCCCGGCCTGGAGGAGCAGGAGGGCAGCTCCCTGCCGTACCCCGGAGGGGCTCTACAGCAGCCACGGAGACGGGCTGCTGAAGGCTCCCTGGGAAAAAAAAAAAGAAAGAAAAGGAAAAAACAAAAAACCTTCTTGATGTCCAAGGCCAATGGCATCCTGGCCTGTGCCAGGAATAGTGTGGGCAGCAGGACCAGGGAAGTGGTATGCAGCATCAGTGAGGCTACACCTCGAGTGCTATGTCCAGTTCCAGGCCCCTGAATTGAGATGCTGGAGCTTGTCCAGAGGAGGGCAATGGAGCTGAGGAAGGGTCTAAACCACAAATCTGATGAGGAGCAGCTGGGGGAGTTGCAGTGTAAGCCTGGAGAAAAGGAGGCTCTGGGATACCTTCTCAGTCTCTACAACTCCCTGACAGGAGGGTGTGGCCACGTGGCGACAGGACCAGAGGACATATCTTTAAGCTGTGCCAGCAGAGGTTTAGGCTGGACAGTAGGAGGAATTTCTTTATGGAGGGTGGTTAGACATTGGAATGGGCTGCCCAGGGAGGTGGTGGAGTCACCTTCCCTGGAGGCATCTAAGGAAAGACTGGACGTGGCACTTCATGCCACAGTTTGGTTGACATGGTAGTGTTAGGCCTAGGTGCTCTCAGGCACGTGGTGTGATTCTTGCAGCGATCCTGTGCAGGGCCAGGACTCAGACTCGATGATCCTTGTGGGTCCCTTCCGACTAAGAGTATCCTATGATTCTGTGATAATACACTATGGAGAGGGCCTCTCCTCCCCACGTGTGCTGCTCACAATTTTGCCACTTTGGAGCACATGTCAGCAGCCCACGGGTCTCCTGCCTGCACCCTGTCCATCCACAGGGACAGGGACAGGAACACACACCCATGCACAGGGTGGTGATGCTGGAGGCGTGATTTGCATACAGATTGCCTACCACAGTCTAAGTGATTAAAAATCTGCTTCTTGAGTTTCCGGCTTCCTTTTCAGTACTGCTTTAATTAAATGGTTTCGCTGGCCAAAATCAAGAGCTGCTTTGGCAGACACATCCTCTTTCAGACTGCCCTAGTCACTGCAGGCAGGGCGGGCAGTATCTCCCTCTCTGGCTCCAAGCTGAGAGAGATTTTCATCAAGCATTTCACTGCTCTGCTTGTGTTACTCCTGCTCATTTGTTTGGCAAGTTAAGGAGCAAACCCTCCGGTGCTCCCCGGCACAGCCAGGCTGCCTCGCTGTGGGCACAGCGGTAGCGCCCTGCCATTATAGCTGGAGCTCACAGGTGGCACAGGGACATGGCGCTGAGCTGAATCATCCCAGTGTCCAGCAACGTCACCCAATCCCATACACAGACTGACCAAGCTCTCCCTTGGATATAATTCACTGCTTAGTCACACCCCTCTTCTGCTGGTCAGAAACAATTTTTAATTCCCAACCAGGCTTGCTCCTGTTTTCAATCCATCTGTCATCTGCTAAGCCTTGTCTTTCATCTGAAATCACTCTCCTCGCTCTCGGGTGTTCGCTTTCTATAAATGCACTGAAAGTAACCCTACACATTCTCAGCTTTTGCTTCACTAGGTAAGACAGTCTTAGCTCTTCTTGGTCTGAATGCTGCCTGATCCTGCTCAATTCCCACGGGTTTTATGTCAGTGGAGCTGCCTCTGCATGAGGTTTACAAGTGCTACTATCTATCCCCTCCAGCTCAGACACACTGAAAGGAATTTAAAGCATCCCCTCTGGCTCTCAAGGAAGGAATTTGAATTAGACAACTAAAATACTCACAGTGGTCTTCTCTTTAACATGACACCTGCTGGAAGAACATGCAAGAGGAGGACATTTGTTTTCTTTGTCTGCCAAAATTGTGACTTGGAAATTAATTGAGAATGTCATAGATCACTAAAGTGGCCTTTGTCTCCCCAATCACTTGTATTATAACATATTTCCAAACTCAGAAACAACAGTCTCAGATTTCCTTTAAGGTACAAGAAGCAAAAAGTAAGTTCAAAATATCACTAGACAAACCCTCTTGGTTCTGTGCAATGAAAATAAAACCTGCACACATCACAACCCTGCAAATAAATTAAAGAATTAAGTATACACTGGAGCAGGAGGGGGTTCATGTGACAAAGTCAAAAGCAATTAGGGGATGGTTAAACAGGTATTGCAAATAATTGGGTTTGTCTTCAGTTGCTGAGCCTGGCATTCAGGAACAATGAACCTGACAGAGTAAAAGCCAGTAGAGAAAACATAACAGTCCATCCAAGGCAAAACAGCTGCAATGTTTAAATGTGTGGTATTTTTAAACTGCTCCATACAAGGATAAGAGTGCATGCCCAGCTTTGATGCTGTAACCAGCACTTGGGTGAATGAGCTTTCCTCTTGCCAGAGAGCCAGAAGGGCAGCCAAATATCCCTATGGACGCCTCAACCCTTGGCAAGCCCTCCTTGCACTGCCAGGCCAGCAGTAAGGCACAGGTGTTATTTTTGGGGGTCCTGGGAGGAGCTGTGCCCAGGCTGCCAGGCAGAACCAACCAACTCTTCACCTCTGCCTCCGTGAGTCTCATTCTGCCATAGCATCGAGCCCTGGGTTTTCCCTTCTGCTTTACTGGAAGGCATCAATTCAGCAGCCAATTAATTACCGGCACCTCACATAGTCTGCCAAGCATCCAGCAGGCTATTTTGAAAGCCACTGTCCTTTAAGACAAATTACTGGAGGCTGAACGTGACACCTGATGACTTGCAGCTATTTTGATTGCGCTCTAATCTTATTGGCCCCGTTTAACACTACCCAAGTGTTTCTGTGACTGAAGTATTTCTGTGAATCAGCTCTCCTGGATGTGATTTCCCCCCCCCCCCTTTGCCTGTTTCTTCGTTAAACATACACTGCTCTATACAAGTCTACATTCCAATTGAACTGTACGATGAGGGGATTTTTTTGTTTAAATCTTATCACATAGTTTTGATGCACACAGGTGATAGATGTTTCCAACTTTTGTAAGAAAAAAATAAAGTTGCAGTTGTGTTTGCTGGGGGGTTTTTTAGGTGTCTGGAAAATGCTTGATCCCCTTTTCTCCCACATTGCATTTTCCTTTCACAGTTCTCAAAGCAAAGTGAAAGAAAGCAGCATCTCTAATAAACAGTAAGTTCCCAGTTCGTAACAGCAGCTCTGACTAACAAGGGAAAGCTCCCATTCCAGGGTAGGAAACCAAGTGCTCACACAGAAGAAATCACCATTCCTTTGTGCTGAACTTAGTGCAGAAGCTACTAAGAAAATGTAAACGCAGCAGATACATCAGTTTGATGAGGAATTCAGTCAAATGATGTTAACCACATTATGCAATTTCACCTTGCCAGGAGGCACAGCAAGCAGGCACTACCACACAGTCAGCCAGGATGCTTTCTCTCATGTTTTTGCTATGAAGAAACCTAGTTAGCTAGGAATGCCTTGAGGGGAGCTCATTCCATGCACAAGAAAGGCCACTCCATGTGCAGACAGAGCGGTGCACACTTAGAAAGTGGTTTTTATGCTCCTGATACAGCATTCCAGGAGTATGCTTCCAAAAGATGTTTTAGGCACAAAGACTAACAATGGGCCTGGGTTTGGCCCATTCTTCTGGAGATGCTCCAGAGGAAGGGTGAGCTACTTTTAATGAAGTCGCTTTGGAAGCGTTTTAGCACTACTCACCACACTGAGCATTTGAGGGTTGAAGACACTACACAGGGCTGTGGTTTTTGAGAACTAAATCCCTCCAAAGACAAGGCAGTATTTCTGTAAGGTGTGTACTAAACAATTAAGGATCACGAACAGCCATGTCTAGACTCTAGACTGTGACCATGATGAGAGGACAGTGGAGGAGGAAGCATATCCAGCAAAGGAGGAGTGTTGTCTGCTGGTTCACATGGAAAGAGGCATTCCTGGGGCAGATGGAGATGCTTCGTGCCTCAACTCCCCATACCTGTACATCAGTCAGTTGTGTTGGCTTTTATTTCTTTCAACCAGGTGCTGTTCTTCAGCATCAGAGGGATGCAAAGAACATGACCCCCACAAAACCAAGAAAACCAGAAAGCAGATAAACACAAGCTCCAAACTCATGGCTTTCAATTAAGCCCCATTATTTGGAAGACCTGGATGATGATTTCTTTCTCAGCCTCCTAGCGATTGTAAGTTTCATTAAGCTGGGGACAAACCCAATTATTCCATCTTTAGTTAACTGCTGCTTCCAAAAGCTATGGGCTGCATGAGCAATCCTGCAAAGGACTTCCCACATCTGCATGTATGTGGGGAAAAGAGGAAATTACTCCCTGGGGTCACACCACCCCAAAACTTAACCTCTAGCTCCTGTGTTGCACAGCAGAGCTGTTCTCTGCTGCTTTCCAACACAGGTCCAGCCTGCTGACATCGCTTGATACTGTGCATGCAAGTCCACTCACTTTGATCTTCCCTTACACACCAAAAGTGAAACACAAGTGCAATCCATCCAAACTAATCTCTCTCTTTTTCCGCCTCCTGTCGTAGATATTCACCACTGCACCTTCTCTCTCCCCATTGTCAGAAATACAACTGATGTTACATCTCTGCCAAGGAAAGCAATAACTATTCCAGTTTTCTGACTCAGCTTGGGCCCTGCACTAGTTAAACATTTTATCCATTGAGGTGAGAACTGCTGCATCAAGCAAGCATTTTTTATAGTGCGTTGTTAGTAAGTCATTATTGCAGCTCATATACCTGTAAAGCAGATCATACACACACACACATTTATATGCACACAGAAACGTATCAACAAACTCAGTTTGTAAGGCAATGTAAGGGCATTGGTGTTAGGGGGATGAACCCAATGTCAATGAACTGCCTTTCCCAACCAGAAGGTGAAACATTTGTTTCGCTTCATAAAACACCTCTTGACTCCAACAAACTGAAATGAGCACAAGGGCATATTTCTTACACCTACTGAATGTCCAATGCTAGCAAACAACATTAAAAGAAATGACGCTGAAAAAGGGGCAAAATATAGAGTGAAAACAGGTTTGAAATTTCAAAAGGGGTAAGTTTGAAGTATTTTCAGTTGTTCGATTCAAATCTTTTATCTTCAGAAGAGGCAGTTCAATACCAGTTAAAGGATGGCTGCATAACCAGCAACTCATTTAAGTGATAATGCAGTTACAGTTATTTAAACAAAGGAAAATATAACCTAATTTACTGTACTATATGGAGACAGCTTTCCTAAATCTGCTTTCAGCTTCTCAAAGATCACTGAGCTCATTTGTCAAACTTTAGCTCTAACACACCCACTGTGTGGGGAGACTTACGAAAACAAAGCCAGTCCTTCAGCCCTGCAAAAAGCAGTTAACCTCGGCAGACAGCTGGTTTCTGTGCACTGCTGTGCACTGTCCCGAGAAGGCTTGAATGGCAGAGACCAAGCCAATGCCCTTTAACGGCAGTCCACCTTTGCTATGTGAGCAGTAAATCCATAACCAAGAGCTTTTTTTTTCAGCATAGGCAACACAAAGTGCCCCTCTTTTTTGGCTTTCCACTTATACCAGACAAGGTGACACCTCTCAATCCAGGCTAAGAGGCCAGTTTTCACTAAGGATACACATTTCTCCTTGATACAGCATTTGATGCTAGCAAAAATCAGTTTGTGTCACAAGTCCCAGACCTACAGAGGTGCCAGCCTTAATTGTCGAGGCTTCAGGTTTGTGCTCCTTTTCCAACAAGGCCCAGTGTAAGGGACTCTCCTCCAAGGCCAGTTAACATTCTCACAACATGGGGCTTTCCCCAGTAAGTCAAGGACCTCCACCCTTTAGCCCAGAAGGAGTGTAAAGCAGGTACTTACTTGACACAATGGGGAGCAGCAGGAACCAGGTACATCCACAGCATTCAGCTCCTTCTGTGTGGCCATAGCAGGAGCACCACCTGCTACGTCACATGATCATCACAGGGGACTGTCAATAAAAAAAGATGCAGGATTGTAGGTTTTCGCATCTCCCTCCTCAGCCTCAAGATGTCTGTGAAAGCCATGCACACCACAGACAGATGCTCTCCTAAAAACCCAACCAATACTGGGATAGCACCTCCTCAAGAGAGACAGGAAATTGGGGACATATGGGCTATGGACCACAAGCGTGACCCAGAAGAGTGGTGGAAATGGGGAACATGTTGGCTAAGAACTGGGCCTCGTATAGCCCCAGGATACAGTGGTGCCCTGCAATTCCTGCTGCACACAGAGGAGGAGGGCTTAGCAAGCAAATGTGCAATGAAACACCTGAGTCCCATTAACAGTTTGTTATTCTAATTAAAAGAACCCACAAAGCCTTGAAAAAACCAAAATATTCACGTTAAAAATCAGTACAAGAAGACAGTCACAAATGATAGGCTTACAGCTAAGTATCATTCAGGAGCAACCACAGATTTTGAGCTGCTTTGTGATAAACTTCTCATACTTTTTTTTTTTTTTTTGCTGAAGTCCAAAGCTGTCTCAACAGAGGCTGGAGGCAGATGAAAACAGAACCTCTGAGCAAAATTTTGACTTCTTCAACTTTACATGCTGCTGTCATGAAACATTTTAGAGTGGAATCAGAAAGCCAGTGAGGTCAGCCCCAGCCAGGTCCTTGGGCATCTCTGTGGCCTGTTTGGGGCTTTCCTCTTTCTCCACACCAACATTTTTTTCCTCAAGCCACTCTGGCTCTCTCAGGCTTTTTAGAGTGGCAGTGGGACTAAGGCTCTATGTGAGGAGAAGTGGGAGCTGCTCCAAGCTAGACTCTCCTGCTGCTGGAGTTCCACGGGAAGACTGCAGTGGCACAGGTATCCGTACTGGTGGATACTGGGGCACACTAATAACACTTCCGGGAAAGGTGTTGCGAAATTGTTGAGAAATAATTTTGTCTTTGTTTCTCGCCATCCAAACCCATTTTAATTAGTATTCCCCAAGTGGAGTCAGTTTTGCCCATGGTGAAAAGTGGTGACCCTTCTCCCACTCTTGTATCCACTCATGAGCTTCTTCCTCCTATTTTGTCTCCCGTCTTGCTCAGGAAGAGACTTCAGACAGGCTGGGTGGGTGTCAGGTAGCCAGATCCAGCCAGCCTGCCACACCAGGTGAAATACAAATCCAGAAGGGATTCTGGACCCCTATCTTCATTCTCACATTTTCAGACAGAAAAAGAAAAGTAGAGGTGGAATAAGCAATTTTCAATAAACAAAAACTCATGTATGTGTCAGAAAGCAAGTTCTTGTTTTAGCTGAATAGGTTTCTCCATCCTTCTGACCCATTCCTGGTAGGAAACCTGAGAGTATGGCTTCACAATATAGCTATGCAAAAGATGGGTGATGGAGACTATTTTTTATATCACAAAGAAAAAAAAAAAAAAGCGCTTTTCTTGTCGTCTCAGTGCTTTAAATGGGAAACTCACTTCTACTGACTTCCTGGCCAACAGCTCTGCCGCCAGATTTCAGCTGCAGTCCCAGTACTTGCTGCAGCAAGAGATAACCACATCCTGCTTGCCTTTCCCTTCCTTTCTTGAGGAAGATACAATTTTAGGAAAGCAGAAGTTTCCTCACGAGAGAGTCTGTATCTTAGGCCACTACAACTCATCCCTGCTGGCTCTTTTGACAGCTGCTGAGATCACCAGTCCTGGTGATCATCTGGGACCTGACCCAGCATCACCAGACCCATGGGCATCCCTGTCTTCCAGCAGGATATTCCTACTCTGACATTTGACATCGATACAAACAAATGTTTTAATCACAAGTTTTATCTATAACCTTGTTTTGGGCAGATAACAGCAACAACAGCCTGTGGCTATGAGTCAACATTCGGACCCAGAATATACGCTCAGCTGTTTTATCACCTGCCCTCAGTATCAGATGCTGCAGATTCGGGTCTCCAGCACGAAACTGCTGGGATGCAGGTATGGCACAGGTGAGGAGCTCTCAGGCTTTACAGGATCAGCCTGGCCAGCCCCTTCTCTCCCCTCACAGCAGTGTTATTGCATGTGGTTTAACAGATGCTCCCCTGGCAGGTAGGATGAGCACCCTCCTTGCAGAGATTTGTCTGCACCCCAAGTACCCCAAGGGGACTTTTTCCTCATTCTGCAGCACTGCATATTCGGAACAGGTGGGTTTGACTTGGGCTCTTAAACTTTGACCAGAGCTGGGACAATAAATCCAAACGACTTCCAACTGCACAAGAGGAATTTGCTTTAAAAAAACCCCGAATTTTTCACATACCCTTGGCTTTATCTGGAGAGCAGTCTGGACAGTAAGACACAGCCACCAGCACAAACAGGATCCCAAATATATTTGAAAAGCAAAAGAGCCTCTCTGCAGTCGAATGATGATGGTGCTTCATTTGGATCAGCTTTCCAAACACTTCCACAGCACCCCCTTCCAATCACAACATGCCACTTTGAAATGCCAGTACCACTTAGCTCCTGAGCCTATTAGACCATGAAGCAATAAACCCAGAGAAACAAAAATAACCCAGATACCTACTTTAGCAGCCAGTTGAGTAGACAGGTGTTGTCCCAAGGGCTCCATGACAAAAGCATCCTCAGAAATGCCATACCTTGACCTTTGCACAACGGGCAGCATGAAGCTGGTCTCCAAAAGCCGTAGTGTCCTCCCAAAAGGTGCTAATATTAACTATAGCCTTATGTTTCTTTGCACTCAAGGTTTCTCCCCATCAGCTTTCTGGCATTTGCCAGCATGGTGCATGCTTTACTGGGCAGATATTGAGCTGCAAATTCCTTCATACTTCTCTATCCACAACATTCTGCAGCTAAAGCTCTATCAAGCCAGCAGATGAAAATGCCACTTACTGCTTATTCCTGCTGCAGTTTGTGGAATTAAAACCTCTTTGTTTGCAAGCTGTAAACAAATTCTTCTTAATCTTTCAATAAAAAATGTCAATTATGCCCTCTAACAATGTAGCTTCATTGTGATGAAAGAAGGCACTGCTATTGCTCTAATCATGATAACATATCAGCTGCTTTTAGAGTCAATTCCTTTTTGTGCAAAATTTAACGATCATGCAATTATTCAAATTTCAGGCTGGCAGACTGGGCTTTAGACCTACAGCTCTGAAAACCCTTTAGACCTTGCTCTGAAAACACACACTTGAAAGCAACAGAAAAGGCTCTAGAGCAGAATTTCTGAATTCAGAACAAAAAACACCTTTACAATTACTTCAGCACAGCCGGACTTGGGCCCACATTAAACAGAGCTACTTCATTGGAGAGCCAGGGAAAGAAAGCCAAATTCTCAGCATGCCATCACAGGCACTTCCCATGCCCTTGGCTTTCATTTGGCTTCACTGGGAACTGTGTTTATGTCCAGTTTCCTTGACTCTCTCTGGCTTCATTGCATTTCCTGCAGAATCGCTGGCCACAGCAGATGTGCCCTTCAGGCATTTCAACCTTTTTTTTTTTTTTGTTCCTCATGCCAGTATTTATCCCATTTGTTTCCAGAATCAGCTGCTGCTCCCAAATCAGCGTCCGTAACTTTCCGCTTTGAAGTATTCAGGATGTGCCTGCTGGGAAAGCACCTTCCTTGTTTACCTGCTCAGACCCTCACAGACTTTCCCTCCATGCCTTTCCACCATCCATTTTCTCCTCCTGCTGAGAGCTCCCCTCTACAACCAAGTTGTCCATCACCAGCTGACCTGCTCCATTAACCACTTACATCCCAATCCTAGTTGTGCTTTATATTTATGCCTCCGTGCAGCCATGGCCAGAGGTGGCTGCTGCCCCATGATCTCAGCTCACCCCGCAGGTGAGCACTGAGAGGAATGCATGGCCTAAGCTCAGCCCCACGGGTCTCATCCCCTCGACATCTCCCTGCTCTCCAACTCTTGTGGCAACACAGAACAGCCTTTTTTTAGCTCCCAATAGGGAACAAAGCCTGACACGGTGAGGACAGTCCTCTACAATTGCCTGGCGGGCAGCAGTCCCAGTCCCACAGCTAAACAGATGGCCCAGCATCCCTGGCCAAGCCAGCCCTGTGAGAAGGGGAGCTTCCCAGGTGCACAGAAACCTTTGGCAAGCTGAACATCCAAGCAGCAAATTGAGAATAACAGAAACAGCCCTGGGAAAAGTAATTTGAATCAATAACACCGGTGGGTTTGAGGAGAGAACCCTGTTCAGCAATGCCCGAGGCTGGGAGTTACATCTCACCTCAAAGTCCAAATAAAATGGATGCCAGTAAGGTAACAACCCCTCCCCCCTTCTATCCTGCCCACAAAACAATAAACACATTAACCACTTAACTCAGTTAGCTCCCTTGAATAGTCCTTGTAATTAACAGCTCTTAACATTTCGCACCTTGCATTGCTGTCATCCCTTTTTTCCACTATTAAGACTTACTTTAAAGTTGTTCTGATATGCAATAACGAATTTATGGGGAAGCTTTGATTGTTGATATGGCATACTCTTCATACATCTCTCCCCTCTGCTACAAACAGCTTTTCTCCTTTCCAGCAAAAGAAGAAAATAAAATATAGAGGCAGTGAAACAGACTCAGTCTCCCCTCATCTCTTTTGGGTATTTTTTTAATATAGCTTTGGTTTGACTTTTATCTAGTTTTAACTTAGAGTTTTCTAGATAAAAATAAGAATTCGGGTTGTTTTGGGAGGGTTGGGCTGTTTTGGGTTTGGGATTTTTTTTTAATACCAGTCAGGAAAGATCAAGACTGAAAGGACCTTCTTTCACTCCTCCCAGCAAGCTCCTGCTTGCCAAGATTCCCTAGCATTTGGTTCTTCAACTCTTGCACAGGAAACCTCCCACCTGGACCCCATTGTCCATTTTCCCATAGCCAATTCCTTGTGCCAGTGGGAAGGGCTTTCTGGAGGAACCCGTGTTTACCAGGTTTCTTACCAAATCTGTTCTCTCTTCACAGAACACAGCTTTTAATGACTCTAGACGTGCCTGGGCTGTGTGAGGCCCCTGGACACAGAGTGCAGATGAAGTGTGATGCTGAGTAGGGAAGGGGCTGGCATCTGAAGGGTGTTGAAAAAGCACACAACAAGATTAAAATTATTTTGGCATTCCCCTCTCAGACATGACCCATCATGTTTACAGCACCTTCAGTATGCACCTGCAAGGTGATAGTATCAATGAGAGAAAGGAAAACATTAATTAAAATTTTGGCAGTTTTATATCTTGCTTTCCACATCAGCTTTACAGAGTGGATTCAGTGCTGGGACAAAGAAGATATCTACCTTATTTCCCTTCCTCCTCTCACCTCAACAGGCCACCTGTGTTCAGGAGTTATATTATTATTTTATATCTATATATGTATTTATCACTTGACAAGATACTGACTTGACAAGTCTGAGAAATGATCTGGATAAGTCCCCAATGACAGTTTAAGGCAGTGGTGGTCCTTTCTAGAGAAACTGTGAGTTTACCTAGAACAGGACAACATTCACCAAGTCTCCTGCTTTCCCTGCCTCACTCCCCCTCCACCTAATTCCTATGGTGACCTCAAACCAAAGCCAGCTCATTTCACCAAACACTAAGAAACAAATCAAGAAAGATCAAAGAAACAATACTTTCATTTTGGTATTACCTACATTTCAGCCTCAAACTCCTTTACACTAATCTGCTAATCCTATATAATATTGACTTCTCAAGAAGGGAGATCCTGCTAATCAGGATTTCTGAAGGATTTCCACATGATCCTATATTTAATTTTGAACGTTGTCAGAGGGAATATGTCACCACTGAGCTGCTACTGCATTTTCTCTGGGTTACAAATCAAGAGCCAGCACTGTCCAAATCTACAGCCACTAAAATATGTCTCTTAATATTCAGGATTATTTTCCCCCCACGGATGAAAGGGTAACTGAAACCATCTACTGGGAATTTCTGAAAACCTTATTTCCTCCACTCAGTAATACTTCCATCACACCTGTGATTTAAAGATCTTTCAACTTTCCAAATCACATATGTGACCTAGATGTGAAAAAAAATGTTTGTGTCTTCAAGAAGCATCAAAACAAAATTGATACATTCATGCACTAAATGTATTAACTGCAGGGAAAGCAGGCAGAAATGAAGCATCACAAAGCTGTCCAAGAAGCAGTAGAAAACTAAAAGTAGGAAAATAAAAATCTAAGATGAGAAACCGGAACAATCCCATTTTATTTTATATTGCCTAACAATGTCATGTGATGAACTGCAGCACATACTGTTCAGCATAGGATATGCTGTGTTACATTTAGTAGAAGACCTCTACTTTTATTGTGAGCTAGGGCTTTAAACTGAATCACCGCATACGATGGTAGAAATGGCAGAGAAGTGTTTTGCTTCAGCAGTTTAATATCTATACAAGGGAGACTGCAAGTTTGCACCAGTCATCGAGTTTCCACATGTCGACATAATCAGGAACTTGATGCTGCATCATTACCCAGATGGAGAATGTTCTGGTTTAGAGAAAGCCGAAGCATCGTGTATTTATGGGATGCCTGCGAAACCACAAGTGAAGTTTGTACCCCTGGTAAAATCCCACGGTGGCCAATCCTGCCCTTCTCCAGGGCTGCCCAGCAAACCTTTACTCATTCCCTTTCAGATAGCAGCCACCCTCCCAGCTCAGATGCCATCTCCCTGCCCAGCAGATGTGTATCGGAGCAATGTGGGAGCTGCCTGGCTCCAGAGGAAGCCAGCTGCCTGCAGAAAAAGCAGGAGCACGCATGTCCTGGGCCTCAGGGACCTCGGCAAGAGCTGCTGAGCACTCTGTGAGCAGTTTCAGGTCCATGTGATCAGATTCCACGACATGCACAGACTCAGTAGAAAATAAAACTGCACACACAAAAAAATATTATTGTGTGGGCCTAATCTACTGCAGAAAAGGAATAACTGCAGCTGAGGTGTAAACTGACTTTGTGTGAGTATTTCATTTCCCAAAAAGACTTAAAGGAAAAATCAAAGCAAGATAGGATTTCTTTCTAAATATGAGGAGTTTACCTTGTTTTCTTACTGATTTGCATTCCAATTGTGCAGAACAGGCTTTAGAATAAAAGTACAAAAGGTATTCTGCCCCATACTCACATGGCCATCCTGGGGCATCTCCATCAACTCATTCCAGATGTACAGGGACATACTTCATTCACAGGTGCACTTTTGCAGATTAGCAGAATCCACTCCCCCCAAAGGCCCAAAACCACACAGACAGTACAAGATTTCAGGTGCCAAAGCTTAGAAGAGCTGTTCTAGGCCCTACATAGCCTCAATACTTGTGTTCTTTTTTTCTTCTACACCCAGCCCCTCCAAATTAAACCTCTTCATCAGCAACAACAAACTTCCACTCCAGATAACTGCCCTTACTACATAGGAAGCTTTGGTTTCTGCAGTGTTGTGGATTATGAAATATAAAGAAAAAGTAAAATACTAAGCTTCTTGACAAAAGGAGAAAAACATTAAACGTAATATGAGTTCACAACTTGTCTCTTCCCGACTGCTCAGTACAGTGAGCTCAGCACCATGAGGAATTCCTTCAGAAGTGAAAATTATTTGCAAGTATCTTTTACCCACCCAGGAACTCCGACACAGAGCTGTTGACACATTTTGATTTTTTTAAAAACCTACAAAACAGGAAAAGTCTGTAGCTTCCAATTTGGAATTTGTGATTGCTAAATTTAAGCCCAGCAGTGGCCTTGTTACAGATTATTACATAAACCCAACTGCTTATCCCCCTGCACCATAGTTACTTTTGACCTAACTAGGCTTAAAGCACATTTCTTGGCCCCACTTTCTGCTGTCAGCCCGCAAGGAAGCAAATACCCACAAAGAGAGGATTAAAGGACATACAGGAATACTTGAGAATAGAGAATAGGCAGGATACAGATTTGCCGCTTCTCTGTACCATATTATTGTTTTGGTTTGTTCTGGGTAAATCAGGCGAGGGACATTTGGTCACACAAGGCCATGGGCTCTATCCACAAACGGCCTTCACAATCACTGAAGTGCTGCTGAGTACTGTTAGAGATTTAGATTTAAAGAAGGGTTTAGGTTTAAAGATTTATGTTTTAAGAAAGGTCCCACTTGCCTGCATGTTTTTCCCACAACTCAGAAGATGCACTAGACAGAGAAGCAAAGGCTCACAGCACCACAGATTTATTTACAAACAGACTACAAATAGGCAGAACAGCAGGCAACAGAAAATGAAAACCAAGGATAAGCTCCCTTGCACAATTGGAAACAATTCTCTTGGGAACAGGCAAGAAGATAACAGAGAGAAAACAAAGAGGAGACTTTCAAATATTCAGGTGATTTTCTCTCTACACAGCTATTTTGGTGGCCTGCTTGATACCCTCTATGTAGCACTGACCCAGACATAGTAGACACTGTAGCTCCTTCTACATTCTCTCTTTCCTTCAGTATCAAAAGAATTAGTCACAGTCAGAATCTATCCAGCACTGGTTTAGCTTTATGTGACTCAGATGCACTGACATATTTTGACACAAACTCATATTCTGTGGAATCACATTTTTTTCCTTAACATTCATCTATTAAACATGCCTTCTGTACTCAGGGAAGTATTATATTACACTTGCAACCAGTGCAGCAGTGAGGGGAGCATCACTAACCAAAGTCCATTAATTCATTTCACCTGCAAATTTATTGTAAAACCTGTGAAGCATTGAACAGATATGTCCACTAGATAAGATGCAACATCAGAACCTAAATATTCTTTGAGCCAGGCCAAGAAAAAACTAAGCTCACAAATCCTAAGGAACGTGATAAACTCAGTTGTGGTGGGGTAGCTTAATTAGGATGTTGTAAAAAGACACATTTGGGTTGATTTTGTTTGTTTGTTTTGTTTTCACTCTCCCATGTGCATTATAGATGCACTGCAGGAAGTACAAAACTGAGTAGACTGTGGTATGCCAAGACATAATGCCAGTGGGGAGCAGAAACACCTAATCCAAGTTACCAAAGGACAAAAATCCACAATCCTGGGTGGTCAAAACCAGCTGCTCCCCGAAAACAGGTACCTGTGTACTGGTGTTTGGCAAAGCTATCTTGAATTACCACTCAGCAAATCCCTACTGGACACGCCTGGCAGTGCTGAAATTACTTGACCGCTCATTTCTACTTCTGTCCAATATTATGCAATCTTTTTGCAACTGCAGTAATGAGGGCAGCTCCCTTCCCACTTCCATCTTCAGAAAGCATGAAAGTCACATCACACTGAGGTGCCAGTTCCTTCACCGTTTCCCGTAGGACCCTAGAAAAACTGAAAGGGAAGGGAGAGAAGAACAGGACATTTTAGCAGCTGCTTTCTGATCTGAGATCTTTGTATTCACCTATAAGCAAGGAACCCTAACCTCAGCCAACATCTTCCACAACATTGCTTTCTTTTGCTTTTCATCCTATTCATGAAAGATAAAAGTTTCTGTACACAATTAGATTCTAATTTTTATTTCTCCACTTGAATTTTGTTCAGCATGATGCCACACGCTGCCTGTATCTTTAGAGATTATGAAGGAGGTTCTCTTCTCCCAACTCAAAAGCTAATGCATCTATTTCTAGGCCTTGCTCACAAAATATTGACCCATTTCGAAAAACTCAAGACAGCTTTCCATCTGGGAGACTCAGATATTGCAGAAATCTGCCAAAACACTGGAAAATGAGTATTAGGTTCACTCAACATCCCAGAGAAAAGAGCCTTCCAGTGGTAACTGGACTTGCCTTTGCAATTTTTGATCCTTTGGCTAGGCAAGAGAAATGATAAAATGCAGGGAAATGTGTTAGATTCTTACCCGCTCTCAGGACTTTAATCACCTCAGCAGAAAGCTGGTACAGCTTGGTATTTTTTCACAGTGAAAATGAGCAAACAGCACAGGGAAGGTGTACCAAAGTACTCACTGCGGATGGAGCTTGTACAGAGTCCCATCTACTCCAACAGTGATTTGCAAGCGTTCCACACCTCGGTTCTCCCTCTTCTTCTCCACAATAGCGGCCAGCCCTGCCCCACAGAGCCGGGCAGCTCTTCTTGAAACAACACCACACACCTCCTTCACAATAATGCTGTCGTCACACGTGCTGTCCAGGCCGAGCTGCTGCAGGATTCGCCGCACTTGGAGGAGGGCGAGCCGGTCACTGCACCCAGGGAAGCACACAGAGCAGCAAGGTGTTAGGGAAAGCTCCAGCAGCTGAGACAGATTTGATTCAAAGCAAATAGGACCACTTCAATTCTAACACTCTCCAGCTCTTTTAAGGCAGATTTCTGTCCAAATTCAGGTTGAAAACTTGCTCCTGCCATGCCCTTTGCCATGTTAGGCTGTATCTCCAGAAGGCACAAACAGTAGTCATTCATCTAACTCCCAAGGTCACGATGGAGCAGAGCCAGATCAGCCAACTGACTGTTACTTTAGATCTCAACGCTGAGACACTCCTTTCAAGGCTTTCCATCGCAGAAAGAGTTTCAAATAGCCTGGGGACCATTGTAATCATGCACAGATATATAGGTAAGCACATATTCATCTATCACTGACTTCTTACTTTCTTAAATGAGTATTTTTTAAAGTCTCCCAAGAAACACTTAGCTTGATGGTTAAGGCATCCAAGATAACCCAGTTGTGTGGACAGGGAATAATAATTCATATAATTACAGAACTATTCTGTAACTCCCCTAGTTTCTCATTTTTAACTTTTATTCTGGAGGTGGGGGATGCACAAAGAAGAAAACCATAACTGACTTAATTGACTTCTTGAAGGAAAGGGCTCCACACACTTGCAAAAGACTGTTTTCTAGGTGTCCCAGAAGACTTCAAGGATTTAAACCATCTAAATCTAACAACTTTACCTCTCAATCTGAGACAGGAATTTTGTTTCAAATATGCCTCTTTTTCTGAGTGATTCCGAAATGTTTCCTCTGAACAGCAGCCCTTGTTTGGTTAAGTCGATCAAAATTTGCCTTACTATTTCACCTAGGTACATTCCACTGGTCATTTTTTCATACCTGTTAGATCAAAAGAGGAATAAAAATGTTCATTAAAAGAGATGGCTCTGTTTAGCATGAGTGGTATGTACATGCCCTGTGAACTCCAAAATGCAGTCCAAGCTTGCAGAACAATAGCCACTGAACTCCATCTTTCAATCATCAAAAAATCTGTTGCAGTGACTTCAAATGCAAACATTAATTACAATATATTTACCTGTGCCACATGGTAACAGAAGTAGAAAAAAACCCTTGCAGTATTAAGCAGAATATAGTGTAAAGCCAGAGTTCACACTGAAGCGAGACCCTTCCCTGTCCCCCTGTGCACTCACTAGTGAGTCACACCTAATCAATACTGTCTTTACCCAACAAAGAACAGTCAAGTTCGGCTTATCCTCCTGCTTGAGTTATATTTTACCTTTGAAAAAATCACCCTAACAGGAGTGACAAAGCATGGCCTAGACTGCAGGGAAATCTTAAAAGCTGCACTGTTTGGTAACCGCTTTAAGATGAAAACAGTGCTGTGGTAACAATGTACGTCTTTGTTTTTTTCTTTGGGGATATCTAGGTTACTTACCAAGCAGCAAAAAATGCAATATTAAAATTTCCTTTCTGATTATTCATTCATTAAGCAGATTTTAAAAAGCAGACAGTGTCTCTCAAAGACTGACTTCATCAGGCTCTTAGAACCAAGACCATCACATTTACCTCTGTTTCCCTGGGTTTAGTGAGCCTTCATCTACTTCTTTATCATATTTTGTCCTGATGTTGTCAATACAGCCATTGTCACCAAATGCTCCCCATTCTGTATTAATGCACATTTTTCCTTCATTCCCTTCCACTATTTCTATGTTTTTCATGTCCTCCATGTAGCAAACATTGCTGCCTGTTCCTAGAAGGAAAGAAATGACAAGACTTCAGCTGAAAAAGTGAAGCAGCAACAAAAACTCATGGAAGATGATTGCAGTGTTTGTCTTAAAATTCTCTTCGCTGTATCTCAAATTTCAAGGTCCCTTCCAACACAGGTCATTCTATGATTCTATGCTTAGATATATTTCTGGATCAAAACTTGGAGGAACCTATTGGGGGAATCATCTAAAAAGCCCAACAAGAATCCATTCAGATTTTAAAAAATACTTGCTTGTTCCATGGTCCGTGACCTGGCCACACAGTAAATATAAACACACTCGTCAAAACAAGAATTCATGTTCTATCTGCTTATATCCTTTTACCCTGCATACAAATTCTTAGGCACCGTAAGAGATGATCAAAAGTCCAACAGATTCAGGAACTTATCTGCTACAGTTGTTGTTAAGTTTCCTGCTGAATACCACACAAATCAGCCAAGAACCCCAAGCAACTAATAATACCATATATCAAACTCAAATAAAAGATGCTGGTTTACAGATTCCAAAGCCCAGCACTACGTAGGTGCTTTCTTCTTACAGTGGTCACTTGACCATCACTGTACCTGCAATAAGGCCAATCTCACAGTTTGGATCCTCATATCCACAAGTCATCATGGTCCCAACAGTGTCATTCACCACTGCTACAATGTCCAAGTCAAACTCCTAAAACGCAAGTCATGATCAGTAGTGGAATGCCAGAGGAAGAGTGAGGGTGCATTGAAGACACCAAAATGAGCAGAAAAGAATAGCTCACATTTCTTCTCTTGATGGCCTCTCTCAGCATATCAACAACATCTTCCCCCTCACAGTCTGTTGCCTTGAATCCTTTTGTCCAGCCCACAAGTGTTCCCTGAAACAGAAGAGAAAGAAAGTCGTAAGTGAAGACAAAGAGCAGACTGTACATTGCAAGCATCAGCTTTTTCTTGCCTCCCACCCCAACACTATTTTTTTCTTTTTTTTTTTTTTTTTCAAATAATGTATTTCCCTGGACAGGTTACTGTGACCATCTAGTGCAGGCTGTGTATGTGCATCTTTGTTACCCAACTGCTGATGGTAGTGACTCCAAGTTTACTCAACTATTTATCAAGGCACTGCACTCAGTGCCTTCTAAATCTCATTTGGAAAACTTCATCTCACCTCTTGTGCACACAATCATTGTATTACCTGTGAGGGAAAGACTGCAAAAAATACTTTTTCCATAAATCATTAAACACCCATCAAACATTAATGAACATCTACTGTTAATTTTTGGGTCGTTTACTGAAGGACATTTCACAGCTTCAGGCAACACTAATCTGTTTCTTTTCAGACAACAACCTGGCCTGACAGAAGTTGATTTCCAGGTTACATGAAGTAATTAGTGACTAAGTGACTCTGGACTGTCTGTCCAAATAAGAAAAAAAGGAAAAAAGTAGACAGCAACTGGGAGAAAAAGATGCTATTGAGAAACACCCTAAAAACCCTCAAGTTCTAGCAACAGCCAAAGACCAAACACACAGGGCAACATATTATGACCCTGACACACGTCTCACTCAGTTTGCCACCAATACTGTGGCATTTGCTTCCTAATCATTTGTCAAGGCCTAAATGATATGCTGTAGGTTGGGAAGGCATATGGATTCACGTCTCCACAAAAGGCTAAGTCCTATTGCTACACTCTCAACTGTGAGCTGAAAACTGAGACACAGCATGCTAGCTTCCAGGCTTAGAAGCTATTGTGAAACCCATCAGGACACAAAAAGACTCAATAAAATAGCAGTCTCTCATTGCCCCAATATCCTACACATTTGACTAGAACCAAGCAGCACAACAACCCCTGCCCCTCTAGGAAATTCATAAAAATAATCTTTTCTTACATAAGATCCGAAAAGATAAAATATGATATCTATCAAAAAGCCAACCCTTTCAATCTGAACAAGAAAACGCAGGTCTGTCCACTGACACTCAACAAAAAGAAGCTAATGTAGTGCAGAAGTTACACAGTCAGAGCTGTGCAGCACAGCTTGGTAAACAACCTGGGAATGTAGCTGAGCAAGCAGTAGGAGCCATTTATTATCTCTTGCTATTGAAGAGTTAAGGCAGTGTAAGATTCCTGGGTTATTAAAAATATGCAGTTCATTTTGCTGTCATGAGGGCTTAATCTTTATAAAACAAAAGCAAGCCATGTCCACCACTTACTGCAGACAAGAAGTGGAAGTTCTGACTCCCATGGGCAGATGGATAACATAAGATGACAACTTTCTCATGAAACGCAACTAATTTGCCAAGTAAAATAATAACATTCTCCAAACCAACAAGTCACCCTTGCCCAAAATTATATGATTTACCAAGCAGATGCAGAGCTGCCATTTGGCCCATTCTGTGCTTCAGTTCTTACCTTATCAATGCTGGCTTGCCTGCAGGGGAAGGAGAAGGTGAAGCCCAGAGGAAGCCGAGCACCTTTAATCCCCATATACTCCAGAAAGTCTGCTATGCACTGGACGATATGGTCAAAGAGCTGGAAGGAAAGGAAAAGCATATAAATCTCACAACTAATCCCATACATTGGGCCTTGGCTGGATCAGTTAAACAGTCATTTAAGATTACCTTTTCTCCTGTCCCTTGCATGATCTCTAAAGGAATGGCAAAGATTTTGTTATACATTTGCACTGATCTTCTTCTCCCACTTTTGATTTTGACCAGCAGAACCCTGAAATTGGTGCCACCAAGATCAAGGGCGAGGAACTTTCCTTTCTCTGAAGGAGAAGAAAGGTATTTCATTTTCATGCTTCTCGTAGCACATTTGCCAGCCAGAATGACATACCAATGATAGTACACTGCTCCCTATGGCATTTATCCCATCAAGTCTGCTAGCATGGGGCTAAAGATAACAGATAACATAGCAGGAAGCACCAGTTTGACAGCATAAATCTCCCTGGCATTTGCCAGATTAATTAGCATATTCCCTCCCCCCAGAAAACAGACAAGCAACTTTCCTGAACTGCCTCCAAGTGATCAGGAACTAACTTCACCTGTTCCATCTGGTGTCCCACAGACGTACGTGGGCAACATCTTCACTGTGGCATTGGCTTGCGTGTCTCTCTTCAGCCCGTATTCCAGCTCAGCCCTCATTTTGTCCTTAACTTCTCTGAGGATGCCCAGGGGCAGCAGGAAGGGTGCGAGCGTGGCGTCGATGCGCTGGCGCTGGGCAGCCAGTCTGCGTGCCACCGCTGTGACCATGGCAGCCCCCCTACCGCTGCCGCTCACCGACAGCAGGAACCGCACATCGCAGGTGGGCACCAGCCTCCTCACCACCTCGCGCAGACGTTTGGCGTATCTATCAGGGACAGAGAGTTTCTTTAGGCTCTCACAGGCCTTTCAGGCATGGTTTACTTCATCTCTATCTGGAATCAGACCTCCAACCAGTTTGGGAGAATAGTTGGAGAAAGTTTCCGGTTTGGGAAAGCACAGGTTCAAAACCAGGGAGGTAGTGGAGGGAGAAAGAAAGAAAGAAAAGAAAAAGCCCACAGTGAACTGCAAGTGTCCTGGAGGCCCAGGAGTCACTTGAGAAATCAATTGCATTTCTCCAGATACCATTATCCCAGGTGTCATGTTTTTCCCACCCCACCCCAAATTCTAAAGCTCCTGGGACAGCTTTGCAATAACTAAGCCAGTTAAATCTCACCCCAAAGATGAAGCGAAACTGGCAGTTCTCTGAAAAGCCACACACACATGCAGATGGAGACTCTTGGCAACATCAACATGCAGCCAGCAGTTATCAAATCCTCTTTAGTTACTTACTGGGGGTGGGTTTTATAGAGTCCTCCATCAATCCCAACAGTGGTTTGCATCCTCAGCAGCTTTTTATTCTCCCTGAGACGGGTCAGGATGGCTGCCAAGGCGGCGGCACAGAGGTTGGCGGAGCGGAAGGAAACGATGGTGCAGACATGCTGAACAGCAACACAGTCCTCCTCAGAGGGAAACAGGTTCAGCTCTGATAGGATCTCTTTGGTGTTGCTCAGACCTTCCTTGTACCTAACCCCAAAACAAAAGAATACATCACCAAATGCAAAGGCAACACATAAATCAATACCTTGGCTCAAAAAGGAATGAGAGGAGACCAGGACACAACCTATCAGGCACCATCATGATTGGTTCCCATAAACCAGTAATGTCTTTCCCACAGTATTCCCAAAAGTACCCAGGGGAGAGAGGCTGCTTCCCAGGATTCAGCATTTGGTGAGACCAATCAGCTGGTCAAGAAGAAAACGGGATAAAATAGTCCATACAAGGAGAGCACAAGAACAGATGTACAGCTTCACTCAATACAATAAATAAATAATTCGGGGAGTCACAGTGAGGACCAGGATTCCTCTCAAAACACCAGAATGCAAGTTTTCCATGCAGTCATCCATTAGCTGATCTAGAATCTGTACTGTTGTACATCTTCACAGCCTGAGTATTCCCATATCAGAGAGGCTCAGATTGATGCAGCAATCGTCCCACACACTCAGGTCTCCAGAGAGGTCATTTAAACAACCTGCATCTGTGATGTTTAGCAATGTATTTTCTACCGTGGTACTTTGCTAAAACTGTCTTACACCAATTCCTACTTACAGAAAGGTCAACTTTTCTCCTAGGCAAAAGCAAAATCAAGTTTAACAGTTCAGGATTGTTCCCAGCACTCACAGATTATAACTACACATTCATTATCACTGCTGTGCTTGTGAAAGACTAACTTTGAGAGTGGGTGCTCTCAAAGAGTGTATTAAAGGTTCTTACTTTTCCATTGCAGAAACATGTTTCATTTCAATCTTGCCCTTAGTAAGCAGAGCTGTTGACACTTTCCCATTGAAGAGGAGACCTTCCTTTGTCATTTTTAAGAGAATGAGTCTTACAAGTTCCCCCAAATATAGGCTGCTGATCATCTTCTCAAACCTGGAATGGAGCACAGGAAGCATTACAGGTGGTTCACCAGCTCCTCTCTTTAGCCCCCCACAGCATCATAACAGAGCAACCACCAATTTTTAACAACATATGAGCAACTGCAGCAGCAATCCCCTGGCCTGAAGCAGGGAGGTGAAAGGTACCCACCCTTCCCAGAAGGGAAAGATCTGGGCAAGACAGAACCAGGATCATGTTATCTCAGGTTTACTTAAGCCAATTCAAGACAGAACCAGGATCACTTTATCTCCGGTTCACTTAAGCCAATTCCTGTTCCAAAGGGGCTCTTGGCATACACTGGAAAAGCACTCTGAGAACTCGGATTGCAAGTCAGTCAGGGAATCACTTACAATTGTTTTCCAGGATTGAGAGATCCCAGATCCAGCTCCCGATCAAACTCTGTGCGGAGGTCATCCAAAGCACCATCATCTCCAAAGGCACCCCACTCTGTGTTAATGCACATCCTCCCTTCATCCCCTTCCACCAGGTCAATGTGCCTCATCTCCTCCATGTAGCATGCGTTGGTGCCAGTCCCTGTGGGTATTGGATAAACTAATCTTTGTTCTAGGTGTGCTCTTTGTTTAAGTCCACGTGTTTGGGAATAAGCCAGTATATTCACTTTGGAAGAAAATACAAACACATAACCCTGTGGCATAGGATGCTAATATAGGCCACCTGCACCTGTGAAATCATCATTTCACAGTGAATGAAAAAAACTTGAAATTATTCTAAGGCTTGACTTGTTTAAAAATAGTTTTTCCTTTTTCAAATGTACTTCTGTGTGCCTAATAAAAGCCGTCATGGTGCATGAAACGGACAAACTGTGGAAAGCATGCTGGTACTAACTACCAGACATGAGGGGAATTCAGCCTTCTCTGGACAGACACGGTAATTTTCTATACAGTCAGCAGAAAAGTTCAGTATGCTGGTCACAACTGAGCCCAGACAAAATGAGGACTGTGGTATTTGATGGCAATGTGATCAGCATAAAAACAGCTGCTTTAGAGAAGGCAGCCAGGCATGAAAATACAACCATTGTTTTTTCCAATTTCTTTCTGCTCTTTCCTGTATTGTAAAACTCCCTCCTACTCCATATTCGTAGTAATTCAACAATGAGGGGGAAAAAACCCTTCATGGTGAACAGAAAAAATTACCAATTATGAGCCCAACTTCACAGCGCCGGTCATCACATCCACAAGTCATCATGGTTCCCACGGTGTCATTGACCAGTGCCAAAACATCAGCATCTATGTCCTAATAGCGTAAAGATGAGTGATTAACAGGGAAAAAAACCTTATAAAGCCTCTTGTGGGATACAGCACCAGCATGCAGACATACTCCCTGAGTTGCACTTTGAAGGCCTCATTCAGGAAAACTTCTCGGTTGAAAGACACTACTTCCTTTTACAACACTCTTGTCACAACCCTGTAGAGTTACAAGTATCTCTGAATTCTCAAGTGTTTCACCAGCCTCTTTGCTTGAAGGATTTGTTTTTCCCCAATACCACCTCATTTGCCAGAAAAGTGACGTGATATTGGTGTGAATGTTGTGATACTGTGCTTATGGACTGTGTGACAGGATAACATCCTACCACCTGAGCAGATCCCACCAAATGGGACAGAAAACATACATAAATGCAGCTATGGCTGTACAGCAATATCACACTCAAGTAGAAAGTCCTTCCATCAAGGCTGTGCAGTTTTCCTTTCACACTTATCAAAGGATTGTTGTAAATCAGATGCCGACACCAGGAGGAGGCCACACTTCACCCAAGAAGCCTCAGATCCATTGTTACCAATAACTACAAGACTGATGCAGATAAAGAAGTGAACCAAAATCAAGGCTGGATTTTTACCATGTGAGAAAACAGAAGAATTTCGTCTTTACTATGAAGTAATCAAGATATGGAAAAATGCCTTGTATCTCTCAGTGGTGGCACCAATTGCACAAAACATGAAAAGCAAGGCTTTCCAAAATATTAAAACACAGTGTTATTCAAAGGCTATATGCTAGTTCAAGGGCGGATTTAATAATGTCTTACTGCTGACCTTAAAAATTACAATCAGTCACTCCATCCCACAGACTGAAGTGGACAGGCAAGCCCTGGTAGAGTCAAGTGTGCCAATTGGAGATGACGGTTTCCCCCTACCAAACTTCATCCCACAAGCTAGGCTGTGAAACACTGTGTGTGAAACTACTGAGTGTTGTATGTCTCACTTAGTAGTTTCACAAGACATTCCCTTGGGCTGAAACAGTGGGGCCATACTGGTGTGCTGTCACAGCCAGCCTGGGTTACCAGTGTGCAGCTGCCCTTGCTGTTACTGGGGCAGCCTGAGTTACAGCTGCGAGAGAGATTCAGATCCACCAGATGTATAGCCATGCTGGACAGTTGCTACTGACCACCCTTGAAGGATGTCTGACAACTATCAAAACAACCTACACACCAAGAGCTGATTTTCCCAGGAGGACATTCTGGGGCCGCTCAGGTTCAGCTCCTGTGGGTACAAAACTTGCCTGATGCTTCTGGAGGGCCTTGCGCAGAGAGCTGACCACATCTGTGTCCTGAACTCCTCGGACCTTGAAGTGTTTTGTCCACGCAAGAAGAACCCCCTGAAAAGTAACAGTGCAGTGACCCAAAAGCACGCAAACTTCAGCATACAAACTACAAAGCGCGCCAAGACTAAAGTGTGTGGAGAAGTCTACTATGTCTCTCCACACATTAAAACTGAGCCAAAGTAAGTCAGAGCAGAATATCTTACCTTGGGGCACCTGTCAGTACCAGCACAACCAAACAGGTACAGCCAAAGACACAATTCTGCAAATGCTTCTCCCCGTGCTTCATTTAAAGCACATGTGACTTTCCTCATGCTCATCACAATCTAATAGCATCAAGAGAAAAGCATTTGCAGGACTGGGACCCAAAGCACAAACCCCTAGAAACAAGAGAGGCTAGAATGAGAGAACACAACAGAATTGCAACCAGCCCTTCGTTTCCCCAAGAGGTGGCTCAAACAGCTCAGCTACAGGTATTTCCTATTCAGAATCAACTGTAAATAAAAAAATTTAGAGTGATTAAAAAAACAAAGACACTTCAGGACACACATGTCCATTTCTACCAGTGTTAACACAAGGGCGTGTGGTTCCTGTGGAATTGGGCACTGATTAAGCAATAGAATAGCTTTAGCTTAAACATCATGGTGCCTTGAGATGAGGAATGAATGCTTAAATGGTAGTCAAGTCTAGTTGAATGCTAATGGTCAACCATGCCTTCTTCCGAGGGCTATGTAAACATGATCCCACATAAAAGCCACAGGGTAACACCCCCATTCAACAGCTTCTCCAGATTCTGCAAGGAGCTCAGCTTGACAAGAATATTTCTTTATGCATCTTACCTCTTCCAATTTGGTCTGTTTGCATGGAAAAGAAAATGTAAAGCCAAGAGGTAACTTCTTATGCTTCAGGTTTTTGGTCTCCATGAAGTCTAACAGACAGCCAGCAATGTAATCAAAGAGCTGCACAAAAAGAGAGGACAGTTGGGCTGTGTCCTGCAGGCAGGCACTCCAGCACAGCACCACCACAGCAGTGCCTTACCTCAGCTCCGTTCCCCTGTATGACCTCCTTGGGAGTGGGGTAAAACTTGCTCTCCAGCTGGCTGCTCTGCTTTCCGTCATTAAACACCTTCACCTGGTGGGCACGAAACTGGGAGCCACCCAGGTCAACAGCAAGGAAGTCACCCTTCTCTGCAACACAAGCGGGCAACCATCACTGGGGATGGCCACGAAGCGCGGCTCAGACACCATGCTGAAGGCCACAGCCCAGGGCCCTCCCTCACCACAGCCACAGGCTCTCCTGCCCCATCATGGCATATCCTTATCCCATGGGCCTGGGAGTGTCAGAAAGACTGAGAGTTGGAAACCCTAAGCAAGGCTATCAGGTCTCTCCTGTTAGCTTGGTATGTAATAGCAAATTTAATTTTTATTTGGCAGTTTGGGTTTGTCCACCCTGCTCCTTCCATAGCAGCATATTTTCAAGCTGCAAAAGGATGAGCTTTTCAGCAACAAAGGCCCAAAGCAACTGCAAAGCCAACCAGAGTGCACAGGGTCACCTGAAATGTGGGAGAATCAGAGTGTAAGATCATTACCTGTAGCCAGTAAAGGATGCAGGATTTGCAGGCGTATGTTAAGACTCAGCTCTAGAGCAGAAGTCAACTTCCAAGTGGGGCAAAATTATTTTGCTACCTAAAGTCAACCAACACAATCCTTTTCAAACGCCTTTTGGTGTTTCTGTAAAAGTACCATTTTGCTTCACAGGCTTGCTCAAACACATACTTCTCCAGCAGCAGACCTCAGATGGAAGGACAGTTTGGCCTCACTGCCAATAAAGCAATTGTTTATCCCACACACAGGAAGAGGTCCTTCCCAAAAGGAAAACACAGTGGTATGTGCCCAGCCTTGCATGATCTTTGTTCCACAGTCCAAACACTTGATTAAATTTTATCAAATCTGGTCCTGAAAGGCAAGGAAGCAGGAAATTCTACCTGTAATACCATGGTCAGCTATTAAAGGTGAGGAGGCAGACTGAGTTACTCGGTAAACGGTGACCTTAGTGAGACCATTAATCCCTAAACAATGAAAAGCTGATGATGCTCCATATGAGTCATTTCAGGCAGCAAAAAAGGGCACCAAAAAAGTCTTAAAATTGGATGCTGTTGCAAATGGGGAATAACTGTCCTAATTTGAGCTGTTTAAACCTGCTGGAAGTTTTGTCTGGAAGCAAAATAACCAACAAGGGTTTTTCAAGAGAGCAAAAATAGAAAAATCAATGTGATTGTTAGAATAGGCAGTATGTCAGTAAGATACAGCCCAGCTTGATGCTGCAGCAGCATGTCCTTGACACATCGGAATAGCCATGCAGGACAGGAGAGCACTGTCCAACCTTGGCCTTGAGGAACGTGAACTCTTGCAACAGTGATGACACTACATGCAATTTTCCAAGTCTCCTGGCCTCAGGGGCTCCCTGCTGTTTTAGGACAGCATCAGAGACATGTGAGACCTCAGGACCAGTGACTGTTACTGAGATTGCAAGGGTTAAGAAAGTACTTTTTTCTCTTTGATGAAGGCAGCAGCAAAGGAAGAGTGCCCCCTTCCATCCAGGCAGCTTGTGTATAATTTCTCTCAGACAGGCCTCATTTCAAGAGACTTGCCTTCAAATACCTTCTTTATGCCATTAAAGCTGTTATTCCTCATTTAACTGCAGGGAAATTGTCTTCAGAAGGAATAAAATCATGTGGAAATAAGGTATGAAGCTAACATTTCAGTTTTCTGTACAGCTAGTTAACACCAAGTCCTAACCTAGGCCAGACACAGAATCCTGCACAAATTTACTTGATTAAACCTGGGAAAAATGTAATTTTCTGTCAGCCTGCACTGCCAGGAGCCAGCTGAGGAGTTATTTTGGATGTGCAAACTTCTCCAAACAAGATGGGCTTTTAGTTCCTATCTCACATCACATCCAGAGGACACTACTGCACTTTCCTCCTCTCTGTTCGAGTCTCAGCTGAAGAAGGAGAGCAGACCGTTTCCTGGTAGACCCCATCCAGAAGCAGATTTTCCCAATGCAGAAGGCAAGGAACGGCAGAAGGGATCGCTTTTTGGGGAATTAGAAAAAGCAGTGCAGAGTTTGGGGATCACAGCTCTGAGGATGCCACGTTGCTGTCACTTGGCAGTTTGAGGGGTTTCACTGCAGCATCCTGCCCTCCCTGTAGCTCCAAGAAGGCCAGGCCACACATCCCACAGCCACAGTACACTGCACTGCAGGCTCCGAGCTGTAGAGGCTGCCCTTGCCATTTCCAGCCACAGCTCCTACAGCAAGGCCTGCACTAGGAATAGATGGGAGAGGCTGTTCCTGAGCACTTACTAGGTTCTTTCCTCAAACAAGCACCACTAGGTCAAAATCCACCTGGTGCAAGGAAAAAGACTCTCTGCCAGCATTTCCCCAGGCTCAAAATAAACACCTGCTTTTTCAATGAGATAGGCAGTAACCCAGAGCCACTGGCTGCCCTGTGTCTCTGCTGTGCCATCCTGGAGTACTGGCAGCAACTCATCTTGCTAAAGCAGCAGTGCTGTGCTGGAGCAGGGGGACTCACCTGAGCCATCGGGCAGCGAGCGCACGAACGACGGCAGCATTTTCACTGTTGCTGTGGGGTTCGTGTCTCTGCCCAGGCCCTTCACCATCTCGGTCTGGAATCGAGCCATCACATCCAGCAAGACATGGTCGGAGAGGCGCATGTGGTACAGGTACCTGTCAACCTGCAAAGATGGAAGGTGTTACTCAGAGGCACGCAGGTCTCTTGGTGCCCAGCAGCTGCTGATTATTCATTTCATTTTTGACCTCAGCACCTAAGTTTTCATGACTGTCAGTGCAAGCAAGCTTCAGGTCATCATCAGGACAGTCAGTCTTCTAAAAATTTTGTTTTGAAAACGTTTAATGCAGACTTGTTGAATTACTGCCCAAAAGCTGGCCATCTTTTTTGATGGCTCAGTAACTTGACAATTTATGTAAGCCTATGAGATTTACCTGAGACTCTGAGAAGCTGTTTTCACACCATCCTCTCTTCCTCTAGATGAAATGAACTAGAACTGCAAAGTATCTCAATCTGGTGAGAATTTGACCTCTCTGAGGCAGGTCCAGAAAATGCCATCGGTACCCAAGCATGTCAGCCACAACCTGAAAACATCTACACGGCTACTGCTTCACTCCACAGACAATTAACTTTGTTGGCATGCCAGGCTGGAACTCAAAGCCTTTTTCTCACTCCAGCTCTGCTCTCCACTCTCTTGTGATTCCAGGATTACATCTAAACCACAGTTTTGGGTGCAATCAATACCATTTGTTAAAGGTCTGTAACTCACAGAATACATCAAAATAGAAGCCAGTTGAATATAAAGGAATTCAGAAGTATCTATGAAGCAGCTCATTCAGATAAACGGTCGGAGAAGCTAATCAGTGTTTTATGTACAGCTTCCTCAGGGGAAAGTGATAGGTTTTTTCCTTGAGGACCACATGCTGCTAGGACTGACATGTACCTGCAGGGCTGTAAGTAGTGTGGCCCAGAAACTACATAGCTGGGTAAAACAAAGGATTAACACAGGAAAATAAGAATCTGTCAACATCCAGAAGCTTTACCACTGGGGACCCAGACTTTGGTGCTGTATGAACACGATGCAGGCATAATAATTGTGTGCTCCAAATGTCTGGAGCTGGATGTCCCCTGAAGGGTAATTTGTGTTCACATCCCACTCCCCACCACATGAGACTCAGGGCTACAGGAGGTGGGCAGGGGAGAGAGGTGGGACAGTTTCCAATGCTTTTCTACTACAGACACTCAGCTCTTGCACCACGGGCTATGTTGTTATGATTCTTTATCTGTTCAGCGCATTTCATCAGTCCCATTTACATAAGGAGGTCTGGAAGGACACAAACCAAGTCCTACCAGCAGTAAGGCAGGATTTAAAAGGTTGCATTGTTTAAACAGAGGGCAATGCAGGTTGTAGATAAACTGGTCTCTGCTGCAATTTGGACTGGCCACCTATTTTAATGAGGCACAAACTAGTTACCTATTCACAGTCCCATTTTAAACTGATGGTCAGCAATGACCCACCTGAAAGAGCCAGGATCCTGAAAGTCACTCCAGCACTTACTTAACACACACAGAGGAGAAAGTGTTAAACTACAAGTTACAACTGCCCTAGACCAGCCACTGCCTTTGGATACAGCTGTGCCTTGAAAAGGCCATTATTCAGATTTGTCTTTGTAGCCCTCGTTTGCACGAGCACTTGATTTCCTCCAAGGGTTTTTTGAGGCCCCACCACTGCGTAGGATCCATCATCTCAGCCCATGCACCTGTACTGCTTTTTTGGAGAAAATACAGTGACTGGAGACATACAGCACTCATGCACTCCGACACAGACCCAAATAGCCTTGTGACAGAAATCCCTGTGGGGTAAAAAACCCTCAAGAGTAATAAAAATCACCATGTCTGTTTGCAGAGAACGTGCACTAGCTCCCTGCTGCCCACAGACATTGCATTCCCCACCCTGTTTACCTACAACCACAGGAGCAGACAGTCCTCTCCAAGGAATTAGATAAGGCAGAGCCCAGGAAAGCCTGCTGGCTCTCCAGCCTGACTTAAAACCAGAGCAAGGCCCTGCTCACACAGCCATTTACTTGTAAACACAGGAATGGCCAGGCTGTGCTAAACCAGACTCGTTGCCTCCCTTCCACGGCACAGGAACAGTGCCTTGCCTCATTTACGGAAATAGCACTGTTTTCATGGCAGGCAGGCTCTTGGTTTTGCCATCACAGAGTAAATAAGCCTGGGGAGGGAGAGGTGGGAAGACATTCCTTCTTTCTTAGGAATTAGGGACAAATCAGTTCTGTTCTGTACAGCCTACCCTCAACTCCTTAAAACAGAGGTCTGAGGAACATGTGGCTTCTTGCCTTCAGGAAGGGCTAGTTTGCACCTAGCAGAAAGACTTTGGTATTTTTAATGGCTTTGAAAGAATTCCTCTGACCCCTCATCTCCACCGTCCTCACTCAACTACAAGCTGGATGTTTTTCTGAAAAGCCCAATACACCCAAGCACTGCTCCACAAGGTCTCTCTCTTTCTTAGTAAAAAGAAAGAAGAAATACTACTGTCTAGATGTAAGAGCAGCTCCTCACCCAGGGGAGGGGCATTGAAGCCTTTTTCTGATCACATTAAATCCTAGGGGTAAAAGGGCTATGACTGAGTCAGAGATACCTGATTGTTGAGATACCAGTCCCTCTCTCGGAATGCTTCTCTCCAGAACAGAATTAGTGGAAGACTGCCTCCTTGGAACAAGCCACGCCATGTTTTGGACACAGAGAGGAGAACCCAGAGTTGCTCACTTTGCTGAGCTCAGTGATGCAAGTGGATCTACGCACCAGGACCGTGGATCTCCCACCATGCATCTGCAGACAGCTCCACCTTCTACTGGCTGGAAAACCAGAGGACAGAGAGCCTGGCAGCAGTGGCCACCAGACCCCACTCAATGAAGACACAAGGAATACAGAGGACCGGCAGAGGACATGTCCACAAACCAGAGGACCAAGGTCTCACGTGGTCTTATGATGGACATACGCCCAAAAACCCATTTCAGAATAGCCATGAAAGTAGATTAGGGAAGAGCAACCATTAGGCAGTTTACTCCCAGTACTGAAAGCTTTTGATCTGAGCCATCTTGAGCTTTTCCAACTGTAATTAAAGGTCACACTTAAAAACATCAGCGTGATTAGCCACTTTTGGATAACCAGAGAGGAGGCACAGGCACACCAACACCAGCTGGAAATCCCTCCCGAATCTCAGCAGACTTAGACCAAAGACCACAGGGGTTTTCCCTATCCCTGCTACGTGACTGACTCCTGATTCCTACTCAGATTGAGAAATCCCACCATTCACGCTACACTTGCAAAGGAACTCAGCAAGAGTCACCCTTTCTGTCCTCTGGGCTCTACCACACCATGCCAGATAAAGCTTAAGCACTTTCCCTTACTGAAGAGAATTTGCTCCATTATTGGGAGAGCACTTTTAACTGTGCAGGGAAAACCACAAAACAAACCTCTTTTCACATTCATCAGGTAGTTTAGGGTCTAAATACCTCTTACCCCATTTGGCTGAATGGCTTTAGTGGATAATGCCATTATATGGTCTGCATTACATACTGCAGACCCCTCCGTATCTGGGTAACACAGTTCTCAAAACAGCAATCTGCTAACGCCACATCTTACCTTTTTTATTTGATCCTCTTTTAGCTTTGTGAAATGGAAAGCTAGCAAGTGGACAGCAAACATTTTCTTGAAGCAGATGGATGAGTCAGTAGTGACAGAGCTGCTGTGAAAAACTCCAAAGCGACAGGTCTTTATTCATGAAGCTGGAGCTAGAGAAACTTCAGCAGAGGCATTTTCCCCAGTGTGGAATAGTGGAGTTCCTGGGAAATTGAGTCCAGAAATAAATCCATCCAGTGTGATCGGGTCAGTGATTAAACTTCTGCCTCTGTATCACACCCCCCACACAACAACCAAAAGTCCCTCCCTCCCCAGCTACACACTTCATTGTGCCGGAACAGGCACCTGGAGAGCTGCCAAGCTGAAGGAGAGAAAAATCGATTTTGTTACTGCCCCACTTGGGAATTGTTACCACTTCTCAATGCAGTTGCTACGCAGCCTGCCCCGCTTCATTCCAGGGGCTGAGAGGCTCCCACCACTGCTGCATGCAGCAGAGTGCTGCCGGGAATCTGGAAAGTTAGAGGGTTTTAGGAGGTTTCTTCCCTCTGCTCAGCACTCCCACTTGTGAGACAAGCTCTTCTGCATGAGTTAACTTCACTCTAGTTCTGCACATTGCACCCTTATCTGCAGCTTTGTACCAATTAAGCTTCAGCTGTGTAAAAGAGCAAAGAGACACACAGACCCCTGCCCCCAGCCGGAATACCTCTTGCGCAATTCCCAGCAGAGAGGGTTTGGACTGATTCTTCTCCCTTCACCCAAAGTTTCAGACCAGTGAAGATCCTCAGTACTGCAAAACCTGAGGAGAGGACAGATTTACCTGGCAGGCAGCAGTGTGTGTATCAGACTGCCCCACTGGAAGGATGCCTTTAACTGGCAGCACAGAGCACCTACAGCAACAGCAGCATCCTTACACCATCAGCTTTTGACATAGCCTTTAACCATTACTCTCAAATTCATTCTGAATACACAAGTGTTTCCAGGATTTTGTCACTGTATCAAATGATATGGACTATTGAAACATCATCCAAAGAAATCAGTGAAATGCTGACACAATGGAGAGGGAAAAAAAAATTCTCATGGGGTAATTAGAGGCTCACTCTTAAACTACACCTACTCGCTGTGTGTTTCTCTCCAGTTACTGCTCAGCTGAACTGAGCACAGCTACTGCAGACAATTGTCACCCTAAATTCTGCAGAACAAGATAACAATTAAAAATTATTTTGATAGATTAGAAAAACAGCAAGGGGAGAAGAGGAAAGGGGGAGGGGAGTGCCAAGTAATGTGAGGAAACACAAAGAACTACTGAGCGGTAGAAAACTGTCTAGAGATCCAGAGAAGGGCAGAGGCAGCCAATCAGTAGAAAGGATGTCTGGTTACATCAGTTCGTAGCCTAGAGTGGACCCAACAATCTCATGCTATTGTAAAAAGAAAAAAGTACAACTGATCATGGTGGGCTGTATATACAGGAGTATAATCCACAGACACACAAACCAACATTCAATTCCATACTCAGCACCAGTCTCGGAAAGAGGACTCTGCCCAGTCCTGTCAGCTATGGCACATCAAGAAGGCATGGATCAGGAGGAGTTAGCTCTGCTGAACATCAGGAGCAGTCACAGGTCACATTTTTTCAGCTTCTCATCATGAGGAAAGATTGAAAGAGCTGAGGGAGGGGAATTCCCTCTGCAAATTATACAGAACCTCTGCTAGGAAAGGTCTTTTTCTTTTTTTCTCCTCCTGCCTTGCATCAGGGATGAGTTCTGGACACTGGGAGATCCTGCCAGCTCTATTTATTTTCCATTATTCTAGAACAAGAGTAAAGCAGACAGAGTGGCTGAGCAGTCCATAAATAGGGTTTGTTCTAAAATTAGGCCTTTGATCTTCAAGAGAAAGAGAGAAAAGAAAGAAGAAAATAAGCCACACTACCAGCCAGAAAGCACGGTTCACTTCTCCTCTATTCATCTTTTAATAACTGCTGGCTCGTTAAGTCAGACACTGACTCCCAAAAGGACTGTCTCTCTCCTCATTGTTTACCCATGCCATCCGAGTCACAACCCCTCTGGCCAGCAAAACTGAAAACATCACCTTTTAAGCTCCATCCCACTTTGATCCAGAGCTCATTGTGTCTGTAATACAGTAGATTTATTTCTCATTCTCCCTTTTCTTTCGTTCTCTGACGGATGCCACTGGAAAAGGGTCTCAAAGATCTGCCTAAACTGGCAGCAGGCTCTGTGAAATACCTGACACGTCAGAATCACTGCGTAACTTGTTCACTCATCCCTGGTGCATCCCAGCTTCCGGCAGGCTGTTGTGCAAGAAAAGAAAAGACATTATCTCATTTCCACACAGACAGCAGTTCAATGTACAAAGGGCCCAACACCGAGAAGGGTTACAGCCATTTTGTACATATCCTGGCCAGGACAGGGGAACCAATCCAGGCCCAAGTGAATAGATCAACTCCAACTGCATGCAGCTTGGAAGCCTGAGGCGATGTTGCTTTTCCCCTTTGTTAGAGCTGCATCAAATAAAAGTTATTCACAAACCTTCCCCCCCCACTTTGTAAGGGCCAACAGGACTTCCAAATTGTAATATCCCTCTCTCTACTTTCTTCTGCAGTTCTGCCTCCAAACCCCATCTCAAGGCACAATGGACAATCCTGAAGAGTCTGGTGCTCATCTGCCTCCCACAGCCTTGCAGTCAAAGGCCTGCAGAGAAAAGGAGCTCATAGCTACAACAGGGAAACTCACAAAAATGTCTTGAGTACATCAGCTAAACGTGCCCTAGTTACCTCCAGAAAGAGATACCATATCAATAAGTATTTTATTGCGAGGTAAACTCACCTATCTTTGGTGAGGTATCAAAGGCAGTGGCAATGCTGGCTACTGAATTTGGCACCAAGGTTAAAAAGCAGACAGTGGACAAGGCTACTAGCAAGTCGTCAGGCAAAATCCTTTGTTATAGCTTATGATTCCAAGACCAACGCTTAGAACACATTCCCCCTTCCCTGCAGCAGCAGCTGGTTCATTCCCCATTATAATCCCACAAGTTCATCAAAGCTCAGAAGAGAAAGGGGTCCCCATAATCTTCCCGCATATGCCTCTCCTAGAGCAACGTCAGGATATAAAGTAAGGCAGAACATCTGAGGGGCCTGACTGGAAAAATCAGAAGAGACGGAAACAGCACAGACAGAATACAGCATGGTGGGCTTAAAAGACAGAAGGATTTTACCAAGTGGTGCTGTTACAATCAACATTTTACATTTGAAGGACAACAAATAAACTTCCAAACATCTCTAATTTCAATGCCTGAAATTAATCTGGAAATCTGAACACCTGAAATAGTTTTGCAAACATGATTCCCAGATCAAGTGAACAGAGTTGTTGCTCAAAAATAAAGCTTCAGCACAGCCCCACAAGGCAGGTTAAAAATGGGTAGTTGGGGTAACTCTGCAGCACACCAGTCCAGATTGTACCACATGGGACCAATCTGGCAGCCATTCTAATGGGAGTCAATGACAGCCACGCCACTAGCTCAGAAGAAAAGAAAACTTTCATAAAGTCAGCCTGGAAACGCCTGAATAAACTTCAGAGCTTCTAAAACAGTTACTATGGAGTCACTATGGAAACAAGCAATGAGTTAAGCAAAGTGCTAATCTCAGCAAAATACAAAAAAGAATGCTTATAGTAATTTAGCTTCTTTATTGCAAGGCTTGGTGCTGAAACACAAGGCTGTCTTACACCCTGAAGTCCCAGACACTCTTTCCTTACTCAAAAATACACACTAGCACATAGCTTACGCTGTGATTAAAGGATAAATTCAACCTAACAGAGTAGAAACAAAGCACAACAGCAATGCAGGTCTCCCGCAACCCAACCTCACACACACTGGACAGAGAAAACAGAATTGTCCATGGTGGACAACCAAGGTGGTTTCAAACAGTGGTTTGCAGATCCACCCTGGATCTGGGGTAAGTGCAGTCCCAGGGGTAAGTGGGACAACGCATGTGGTCAAAATGTGCCTGTAGGCTTGAGCAACTACCACTTCCCTTCCAGTGAGTGCCAAGGAACAAGGAGGCAATTGATACCACTCCCTCACACAATCCACATGACACAAGCCTTGTGAATAGCAGCAAATGCAACACATTTGTAAGGGTTAATGCAAGCTCACACTCTGTGCAGATCATGCTGCTGTTCAGCAGGACTCTGGGAAAGCAAAGCTGAATTGCTCATCCACAAAATAGAAAATCCACAGTACTCACACGGTCATTGCCACACACATAGAGCTGCTTGGTTTTTCTTGGGGGAGGAAAAAAATATGTGGCTTTGTAGGGGAAGGACCTAAAACCTTCTCTTCCCACCAGTACTGTACTGAAACCAGCAGGAAACCATGTGGACCAGAAACATTTATGCACTGCTTGCTTTTTAGTAAACAATGAGGAAAGACTACGTGAACTACACTGAAAACAGCTGTAAAATCATTTTTCAATCTGCTGCAGATATGTTTCTGAACAGCACCACAAAGGATTGATACCAGGAGAAAGAAAAGAGGATTCAGAGCAAACTTTCAGCTTGCCAAGAAACACAGTTCATCACTTCAGAAAGCCAGGTATTTGATAGTGAAACTCAGCCTGGATTTTAAAGGTTTCCCAACATTAACACAAGCAGGATCTGTGCACTTGTACGCAGCCAACCCCAGATACATGGTGGGTGTAGCATTATTCTCGTCAGGCAGGCCAGAATGTGCCAAGTGCTGAAACCCATTTCTGTAAATACACAGCAGTTTCAGCATCTGATTCCTTCCACTCTCCAGTATCCATACTGGGAGCTCAAAAGCACACCTTAAAGCTCCTCACACAAAAACCAAATCACATAGCATCAGTAATTACTGCTCAGATTACAGAACTGAAATTTACTCAAAAATTCTTCTAGCCAGAATTCCATCATTCCCAACATATAACCAAAAACGCTCTTTACCTCCTTCCACATTTTCACAGGACACGAAAGTTAGAGGCACATGATTCCTATCACCATTCTGAGCCAATTTTGTTCCACACTGTTCATTACTTGTTTGTGGTCTGTTAAACTCTGCCTTTTGGGAAAGGGTGGAATGAGTAGCTAATTCATTACTAGTGAAATATCTGACATTTATTGATGATGAGAGGATACCTTGCAAGAAGACACCAAGTTCAAATTTTCACATAGCAGTTGATCATACACTTATGCTGAACACCACGACTGAAAGAGTGTACAGCTGAGTAGTAAAAGCAAACTTATGGCCTCTGAGCTTTTAAGAGTCCATTTCTCCGAGTGCTTCACATTACTGGTCACAGGAGAAGGAAAAATATCAAGGAGCTGCAGCAGTGTAAACATGAAATGCCAAAGAAGTTATTAAAATAGTATTTTATTTTATGAATAAAAACTAAACAGAATTAGGACATGGTTCTATTTTCTCTTTTTCCCCGTTTCCTTTGAACGATGCTGATCATCTCTTTTTGAACCAAAGCCATATCTACCATTCCTGTGCTGATCCTGCCACTCACTCTCCAGCTGTCTCAGCATTTCCTGTGTCAGAAGTCCCTCCCGCAGCAATCTGTTGGCAAGAGATCCACGTCCATAGCTTTTCAGATCCTCCTGCCTGCTACCAAGCTGAGAGGATCTCAAGTTCTTCGCTCTTCTTAGTCCTGCAGCCTCCACTGCAATGGACAGTGCCTCTGTGGAGGCTGCACCGTGACGGTCTGAAACTACCCTGGCATCCTTCTTAGTCCTTGAGAGAGGAAAGTCTTCTGACACAGCTTCAGCTGTGCCAGGAGCAGCTGCAGACTGGGATGCTCGGATCAGCTTTGTGATGTTGCAGACACCAATTTGTATAATGTCGTCTAGTTTTTTCTGAATATCCCTTACGAGGACAGCGTCAGGGAACATATCCATGAAGCGGTAACTGAAGAGAGGCAAAAGAACACACAATTAAACCTTCTCACTGGGACAAAAATGGGATACACAATAAGTAAAAAACCCCATTTATTATATGTTGCATGGGAAGGTCACTGTATTTTAATTTGCATTTCCGCTGCTCCTGTCCAGGATCACCTTGTTTCTACCTTTCTCATTCTGTCAGTCACAAACTGCTCTCCGCAAAACTCTCTCCCTCAACATTGCTACACTTGCATTTGTCAAGACCTTCTAGAGGACCAAAGGAGTGCATCCTGCACCATGTACACGTGGGCTTGAAGACATGGCACTTCTAGGACTGCAAGTCATAAATAGAAGGAAAACATAAAAAAAACACCTTTCAAGCACAAAGACAATACCTTAACCACAGATAGAGGTCAAAAACATCATGCACAGCTTCAAGGTGTACAAGTTCTTTGATGTTTTTTGGAGCAGCTAAGGGCCACTTGGTGTGCCGGCAGAGCCAGTCAAATGTCAGAGGCTCATTTCTACTGAACTGTCGCGCAAACTGAAAAAAAGCAGATTCAGTCAAGTCCTCAGTCAGGAAAGAAGAAATCCCCAAAGAGTTAAATTCCCCAGAGTCTGCATACAAAGAATACTCCAGAAAATACCTGCTTTGTTTTACACAACCCAAATGCCAGACATTCTTTTACTTAATTACTCAATACAGGAGTCACCTCTCCTTTCCAGGGCCTCATTAACACAATTTGTCCATGGGCCATGCACAGAGTTAAGCAACAAAAGCACAGAGCTATCCAGAAAAGTGTTAACACTGAAGGCATTTGATTTCATTTAGCAAAGCAGATGGACTTTGTGTCTTTTTTAATCCTCCTCCTCCTATTTGGTTAATTATCTTGTTTCAGAGTTGCCAGGGTTTAGAATATTAAAGGTATTCCCTGGTTTAGGAAACACACCACTCACAACCCAAACAGATTAATCTGAACCAGAAATCCGCCCTTCTGAAGTGCAGAGACCTCAGCTCCTTACCTAACAGAAAAACAAATCAAGCAAGATTTAAATCTAAAATTTTCCAGACTACTGATGACTTGGAATAACTGCTTCCTAACTGGCTGATACTAAAGTGGGTTTTTTTGGCCAAGGAATCCGGCTTTAATTCACATAAGCATTCACAACAGCATACCTCCCTCTAACACCACATTATGCCCCTCTGCACCTTCACTACTTGGAATCCAAATGCTCAGCATTTTCCTAATGAGGCACTTTTTCCAAGTCCTTAATCAATCACTCATTTTCTAAAGATTATTAGCCATTTTTGAAAAGCAGAGTTCTAATATTTGTGACATGAGGGCACCACATCAGCTCCATTTTTATACTATTTCATTTAAAAAGTTTAATGCAGTCTTTAAAAAGGGAACAACGGCAATACTGTCTAACAAAGTAACAGTCCCAAGTGACATTACTATTAACCCTGAAAAACTGAAAAATTCCTCAAAATAATCACTCTGAGGGCACAGCAAAAAACAATTCATCCAGGCCTGAAAAGTAAAGTGACGTAATTCTGAGAGCAACTTACAGCTGTGTGTTTTCTGAAGTTTAAATTCTACGTAACTGTGTTATAGCATCAGCAATCACCCTTAATCCCCACATTCTCTTCTTCTGTTGACAAGCTAACAGCTCGAAGGAGCAGTAACTTGGTTTTTAATCACTGCTTTCAGGAACACTGTAGTGCAAAGCTTAAAAGTGCACAAGTGACTACAGAACACAAGTCTCATCTCTCCCAGTTCAGAGCTCACATACAAGGACAAGCAGTAGGATTTCCTGAGGCAAACAGCAGAGAATCTATCCAAACTTTAATTTACATCATGAGAACCAGTTCTCAGAAGTTAAAAGCTTTGGTCAATAAAAACAGTGAAGAATTCAATTAGGAAAAAAATACACATCCAGCTATTTTATAAATCTTACACTACCTGTGAGCACTTTAAGAATGCTCTCAAATTATCTGATAGCAAAACCCACAAAAAATACAGCAGCTAGATACAGTCCCAGTGCACCAAGACCTGCTTGGTCCAATATAAACACCATGCTTTTTTTGAGGGAAAAAAAATAGCTGACCTTCAACAAAGTGGTACACACAAAAGGCTCTTTTCTGTTCAAGGGTGCAGTGCAAAAGACATATCGCGACCGCAGATTTAGTGGAATGTGCTGAATCATATCTGCTAGAAATTTAAAGTCATCAATATTGCAGACAAAGTACATCCCATCGACTTGTGAGAGGCTCACAAAAATATCCTGTGAAAACAAAACCAAATGTAAGAATGTTATTACAGGAGAGGGTTGCTAAACTTTGTGTTACCATGCCAAAAAATTATTTAGAGTTTAAAAGGCTAGTTATACTGCAAGAACAGTTAAAAGCCATCAAATTTGACCACAGTAATAAAAAAGTGGGCAGTGGAACTCCCCCTGCTCTTTCAGCAGAATTTGCATTCAATTCTCCAACACAGGACCAGAGAAGACATAACACTCTACACTTTACTTAAATGCCTTCAGTTAGTCTCCTAAATAACAAAGCTCTGGAAGGGTACATTTTAGTTACAAAGAACACCATCACAGGAACCAGTTACCACTATGTTTAGAAATTTCTCCAGGTTTGTCATTTAGCATGACCCAAAAAGCTAACTTTACAGCATAAAATTCAAAAATTGAGGTATTTTTAGCTCAATGTCAGGATCGGATCTATTTTAGGAAGAAAGAAAACGCAAGCTAAATACGATATTCCAATAGAGGAATGCAAATAAAACAGGAGACATGCTCAAGGTTTGAAGAAATAGAAGATGCAGTGCACCCTGCAGGGGGAATTTTATGGGCCCCCAAAACTATTTCTCTAGTGTACATCTTTGAAAGATTTTTCTTAAAATATCTTTAAAGAAATGCTGAGCTTTTTAATTAAATATGTGACTGAATATTTAGAAGATCAAAAACAACACAAGGTTTGTATCTTAATACTTCTATGCTAGCCCAGAAATTGCTAATTTTAAAATTTTAAACATGTGCTGTTACCCTACCAGCCTAAGTCTTCCAGGAGTTCTCCAGGTATAATCTTTTAGTTCAAAGTTAGAAATACACATTTTGCTACATAACAGCACATCAGCAGAGAACAAAAATGCACATTTAAAACCACAAAAGCTGCCGAGAGTTTCTCAGTGTACTAAAAGCTGTGATACTATTCTTTAAATATAGTACTGGAAACTTAATTTCTATTTAAAATGTTTAGGTACAGCCAAAAGAACTAGTATCTGTCTAAAGAGGAGATCAAATTGATCCCACAAAATCTGTTTTCTAAAAGCTACAAACACAGTTTTACCATAAAATCCACAGAAACAGGAAAAAAAAAAAATCAGGTAGCTCTCAGATATGTGGAAATCTGGCATGACCAGCCTAGTTTCCCAGGGATTTTCAAATAATTTATCTAAATTTTGATCTCTAATATCTTCAGCCTCAGACCAAAATGTCTACATTTAAAACTCAGAAAAGCTGGAATGAAAAAGCTGTTGCACAGTCTTAAGTCTTAAACAAGTGTAAAAATGACGGACACGTTTCAACAGCTTTCAAGTCTATTGTAACACAGGAAACTTAAACATTCTAAACCTATCTGCAGTCACTCTGTGGTAGTGAGAAGAATCCAACTGATAAAAAAATACACACAAGGCTGTCTGTCACATCTCCCAAGGGCAAGTTTGTACAAAAGCAGTGACTATTAGTAATACTTCATTTTTAAAGCAGAACCTAATATTTTGATCTTTCTTACAATTAAGTTGGATAAAGTGGCATCAGGAAGATGGTAAGCGAACATTTCTATCTGCTCAGGAGTAGGATGTAGGCCAGCTGCCTAAATGGAAAATAAAGAAAAAAAACTTCCATCAATTCTCAATATTGTTTTAAAGTTAATGCACCAGAAACAACATATTGAAAGACAAAATGCAAGAAACCAAAGCACCCTGCAGACTCCAGTTTATTTAGCACACTTAGCTGAAACTTAAGAACTTTTGTGCTTGAGCTTTTAAAAGAGCAGATTCAATATAAAAGCAACACTGCAAGTCTCCAAATGGGACATACGCCCCAAGTCACTCTGGCACAACACAACCCACTTTTATCACTAAATTGTAAACAGACACAGTATCTGTTTACAGGGATCAGAATATCATAAGCCAGCCCCAGAGTACATCTGTACCGGGCACTGCAGCTCTCACCTTCACAGGGGGCACAGCCTCACTCAGAATTTCCTTCAGCTGCAAGAGGTCATCATGATGCATTGTGGTGACTTCTCCCTGTTTGAAGGAGGAGCCAAAACGCCCAGCCCTGCCTGCGATCTGGAGAGCCTGGGAGGTGGTAATGGAGTCTATTTCCTTCTCTCCCTTCTCATTGACAGTCGGCTTTACTATGGAGTTAAAAATTATTCTTCTTATACACCTGAAATATATCACGAAAAACAAAGAGGAATCCTTTTTTGCAAATTATTCCAATATGAAGAATTAAAGCTTTTGCTTTTTTATAGGCTTTTTTCTCCTCTATAAGTTAGAATATCATAGATACTACTTATGGACTCAGCATATTCAAAAGGGCAGGATAAGGCTACTGGCTAGATGAAGGAGAATCATCATCCCTGCACACATCAGTCATGTCCTAATAGGGTCCCAATCCATTCACCAACACCTGCCTCAGTAGTTTACAGCAATGTGACTGCATGTCCTTCACCAATGAAATAAATCTGAAACTGGGCTGAACTTGCTCTGTATTTCAGAAATGCAAGAGAGTGGTAACTCTGACAACCTAGCACATTTGACTTCAGTTGATCCAGTAGGCCCTGTCATCCACTGCCAACTATCACATTGAATTAGGCCAAGGGAGCCATTTAGTTCTTGGAATCAGTTTTGAAATTAAAGCTTAGTTCTGCCTAACCAAATAGATCACTACTTCAAAACTGAAATGTACGTACTGTGTTATCTAGACACAGCAGATATTATTTAAATGAGTTAATCAGACTGGGGAGATAAAAAGCAAGGAAATTAATGTGGCAACCACACCCAAAGGAAAATAAAAATACCATAACCTGCTGCAAGTACTTACAAATTGAGTCCCATTCCAATTGCATCTGTAGCAACCAAAATTTTGCATGGGTCATCAGGATCATTGAATTTCTTTGCCTGTTCAAGCTTTGTTCCTAAAACAGAATGACAGAACACTTCACATAGCAAACTTCATACAAAATAAAGACAACACACCACTAAGTCCAATATCATTATAATAAGCGGAGGAAAAAAAAAAATAAATTGTTATTTGATTGATATTTGGCTGCTGTTGGAGGGAGGGGGCAGGAGGAGAACCATTCCCAGAGCGGTGGATAGACCTCATTTAATTATAGCTATCTGAAGATCAAAATTAGGTACATAATAAAGGTCTAATCCCAAGATTAAAACACCAGTCAATGAAAGCTGATTACTTTCTCTAGCTATATAAAGAAGCAAAACTCAGAAACTTGCAGTGCTTTATTTTAAAACAAAGAAAGCAGTACAAGGGGTTTTTTTCCTAAGAAAAGCAGCAAGAAACAGAGCACTCTCTTAACAATAAAAGCAAGAATGCTTTACCTGGTGGCAGACTGCCATATATGACAGCACATTCTAATCCCCTGGCTTCAATCTGTCGGCTGACAGAGTAAATGTCATTCTTACTGAAACAGACAATGCAGTCCCCAGGACGGAGATTATCCAAAGACTCTAAGGCATAATCCAGTACAGTCAGAGGAGTCAGTCTCTTGTAGTTTCGGACCTAGAATCAAATTTGTCAAAGATGGTACTTTTTAAAACTCAAACTCCATCATACAGAGAATAACTATCAGCAAACTTGAGAAAACCGTTCCCTCCTGGAAGATCAGAACTGTAAAGAAAGTCCCTAAACAGCTATAGCAGCCGTAGCATCCCCCGAAAGAGAACTCATCAAACCACTTACTTTCTTTCAGTAAAACACCACCACTACTTAAAAAGAGAAAGAAAGAACTTTGCAACATCTTTGCTTTACAGAAATTGAGAAACATTTTAACAAGACCTCCTGCAGGATAACTTTGAGCAGTGATACCCCCAAAAGACCCTACATTTTTTCCCACTTCACAGCAAAGAGAACCTGATGTTCTGTTCATAGCTTCTCAGAATTACTTACTTCGACTTCTTCCCCTGTAGTGTACATGAGCTCTGTCACTAAGTCAATAGCAGCAGGTTCTCCACAAATGTGGATTTCTTCTGCACAGAGGCCTGAACGAGGTCCAGTGAAATAAAAAGCAAAATGTTACTTGTTTATATACAACAGTAGCATTAGCTAGCTCTTGAAGCATCCAAAAATTGTATTTTGGTTGCTAAACACAGTGAGGACTGTATTTCACCTCCTTCAACCACCCAAACCAGCACCTAAAGCCTCCCTCAGAATACACTAGCTCCTTAGAGCTGCTCTTGTTCTCTTACCAGCAGGTAAGAGTGTTCATTAGTGTGATAATCAGAGCAGCCAATACCTCATTGCATCCTCTTGTCCAAAACAAGAGGTGCCCTCAGCCATTGAACAAATGGATCAAAGCTTTGAGCGTGTTTCATTTACTACTCATGTTTTACTAACTCCCAAACCATAGCAGAACTGAGAAGTTTTGTTTTCTGCATGAATTCACCCCTAATTCAGTCAGAACAGAAAAGAGAAAAATAGGAAGTGTGACAAATCTGCTGAACTTAGAATAAAAAGCAACAAAAGGAAGGGCCGAGGGGAAATCAGATTCCAAACTTCCGTTCCAAATACGAGGAAAAGGTAAAAATTCCTCTTGAAAAATTCTAAAATTATCAAAATAAGCATTTTTCCTCAAATGTAACAGGTTAATGCAGCTCTATAAATGAGCCATTTGCAATTAACACTATAAAATATCTAAAGTTGCCATTTTTTAGCAGTATCTCTATATAAGGCAGTCTCTTGAAAACTGGTGTTGTTTTAATTGAACAGACAAGCATACTTCTTGGAAATAGTCAATGTAAAAGGACAGCACAATGTAGTAAAGACTCCACATCATCCAAGGAAGGAAAAATAAAAGCCGTCTGAATAAAATTTTAAAAACACATTCATTAAGTAAAACATGACAGGTAACTTGCTGTCATGCAGACAAATCCTTTGAGGCAGAGTATCTAACTTGCTGTGAGAAGACATGAAGAAAAAATACTTTTATTTTGCATCACATATTATAACCACTTATGACTATACTGACTGCTAAGCTTGAATTTCATGTGCCATTAAGCTAATTCATTGCCAACACAATGAATTCTAGCTTACCTAGAAGGGCTCTTGTCCAAGCCCAGCCTCTGGCAGGATCTCTGATCATCTGAATTTCATCAATCACAGCAACTTCATCTTAAACAAAAAAAGAACAATATGATGCACCAAGGAAGAGCATCTAGAACAGCAGTACAAGATACGAAGGAACTTAGGGGTTTCCTAAAAAAAGGTTGCTCAAACAAAGCTAATCCCCTATCACGAAAGAGCTATTCTGAGATGATCCAGGTTTCTTCAACTGCTCTATCATAGTCAAGGAATTGTTGAAATAAGAGAGAAAAAAAAAGAGCTCAGCTACTTTTGAGTGCAAGCAATAACACTCTTAACGATACCACAGATAGGACTGCAACAATTACGTGTACTTACAAGGTGTATTTGTGCTGCACATTTCAATGGTACAAGCAACATGAGGAGCCTGTCTGGCATCTTCATTGGCATACACACGCTCTTCTCCTGTCACCAGGTCACATGGCACATTCTAAAGGCATTCAGAAATCTCAGGTTAAGTTTCTTTAATATAAAAAAATCCCCTTTCCAAAGGGGACAAAATCAGTTTCTTACAGTAGTTTCTAGGATAGTATAATAGAAGCTATCCAGGAAATAACTACTCAGCCTTGAGAGACTTGTGCCTTGTATTTAATTCCTATCAGAGCGGAGATTTAATGAAGAGGTGGTATCTGTAATTAGATGCCTTCCCCTACTTCTGCAGGAGGTTACATATTCCCCTGAGCACTTCAGAGCTGTCACACCTGCCACAACAGAACTGTTAGAAGAGTACAAGGGGCTCATAAAGCAAAGTCCAGTAGTGAAGGTGCCTTGCAAGCTCCAGTCTGCTCCAGCTCCTTTAGCAATTGCCCTGCTGCCAGCCTGACCTGCTGCCTTATACTCACACAGCAAGAGCTCATGAGGATCAGCCGTGAGAGACACACAGCTGAGGCCACCATCCTGCCAGCCCTACACTCCTTGGTGCTAATAGCTTCTCCATCCAAACCTACAACCACCTGCAGAGCCCTGCTGGAAGCCCTGTTTAAGCTCCAAGGGCCTAAACATGATCCAGGAGCCACCAACTGAAAAGTTCTCACACACAGTAAACACATGGGAGAAAAGTTCAGTAACCACTACCGAGGAACATCACTGCATGGTACCCACAGTCACTACGTACCACAGTCACACGTGGTACACTACAGGTATCTCCTAGGACAAGCCAGTCTTTCTCATGTGTTGCTCAGATAGACTGATAACAGGAGTTCCACGTTCTCCATCAACAAGAGAAATCACGACATCACTACTGTACACACACTCTACGCTGTATTAACATGTGATATGTTGTTATAATGCTTCAGAATTGTTCTGGTTCTCTGCAGCTGGAAACACACTGGTGAGGAGCCTCCAAAAATATGCCAGAAGCAATATAAAACACTAATGAAAATTTCCGCTAGGGACCTGATATATAGCACAACTAACAACTTAACACATCTGAATCTGCAGAATTTTTCAAGGACAGTGAAGTGAAATTTATTTAAACATGGAAGCAGAAGGTGGAGGGGAGTTAAGCAAGGGTAGCTTTTCTTGTATAAGCTATAGTAAAGGTCATAGGCAAAAGAAGACATGGTGCCTATGCTGAAAAACCTAATAGCAGAACCTGCCTAACCCAGGGAACAACAAATTGCGGAAGAACAGAGGCAGGTCACAAGGATGATGGCACAGCACGTGCTTTGGGGACAGCACCATTCCACTGGGGGAAACGATGCTCCATTCTGCTCCTAAAGCAGAAATGCAGAACTGGTTTCACGTGAGCTGACACCACTGCAAAGCAAAGGCATCTGTTCAAGCACAGGGCTCTAGGGACCACCTGGGGCCACTACAGGACTTCATAGACTTGCATTCATGAGACTGTTCCAGTACTAAGGATGTTGGTAAGTAATATGACATACTGACAGCATCATTACTCTTTTGGAAGATCTCGTGAGCCAGAAGTTTTAGTGGACCGCAGTATATTCCAGATTTGGCTGACAAAAATCTCTGGATAGCATGGTAAGTTTTTCCACTGTTTGTAGGACCAGCATGGAATACTATCTTTCTCTGAATAGCCCTGGCATCTGGATACCTAAAGCAAAGACAAAAAAAAAAAAAAAAGCAGATCTGTTGAACATTTATCTGGATATAATCCAGGAGAAATGAGAAATTAGCTTAAGCATTTATTTATTAATAGATTTTAATGTGTGTTGAAAGCAGAAATACCAAGTTCTTAGTGACAGTATAAAGAGGTTACTATGTCTTACACATTGATCTTCTAAGTCATACAATGCTTTCAGAGATTCTGAGTGAAATTCACACAATGCGTTCAAAATAATTCTCATTACTCCTCCAATTCTCTCTCCTTGAGCTTATCAGTATTTTAATGTTTTGATGTGCTACTTCCCAAACATATTGTCAGAAAACATCTTCCTGGAAAAGCTACACCAACTCAGTGAATTTCATAGCTGATTTAATCTTACTTTCTTTTTAATTCACTGTGATGTATCTTGTAAAAAATGTAAGAGTTCCTGACACAAATTACTGTAAAAACAGAGAAATGGATCTGAAAATGTAGCATAATTACACTTAAGCCCACAGTCTATGAAGTTCTATGACACTAAGAAAAGAAAACAATGCAACCGCTTCACCACACTGACCAGTTGGGCGGCAGCCTCAAATCGCTGATCTTACGCAGATCATCCATGCAGTCCAGCATTGGAAAGATCTGCTTTGCATGCCTCAGGAAAAATGGAAACAGATCATCCACGTGACCTAGAAGAACAAACCTTTTCAGAAAGTTTGTGTGCTTGAGTGTGTACTTCCATAATACACTTTGAAAAAAAAATTTCTACTACTTCCACCCCACACTTATGTAATCCTTTCAACTTCTGGCTCTCTACAAAGTTCAATAATTATCTCAGAAAAGGAAACTAACACAAGTGCATGGACTCATTTAGCAATGGAATACAAACGCAATAATATGAAAAAATGCATCTCATTTCAGCATACTCACTCTGGCCAGCCTACTTGCCTAGAGAACTTCTAAGTAAAATGAGAAACTGCAGAAACGCTGGATGAGAAACAGCTTTTCTGTCCTAAGAAGATTTTGGCCCTTTCTAAAGGCCTTTTCCTAAATTAATATCCCCGGTAGGAATAAAATAAAATAGAAGCATTTAAAGAGATTTTATGAATAAACAGAGAAAAACAGATTAGCAGATTCTCTAAGCTAGAGAGACTTAGGATGCTGGTTCCAAATTATAAGTTTCCAATCCCTAGGAGAGAAAATAAAAATACTAAAATCAACTCAGAAGAGAAATTCAGGCTCATTCTTCCGAATGTTTGCAGAGTAGACAGGTGGGCCTTAAAGGTCTCATTTCAGGTCACACTCCAACTGTGCAGCTCTCATAGAATTTCAAAGAACTATCTTGATCTAAAAATCTGTTATTATCCAACATATACAAAAAGAAAAAGCAGTGGTTTTGGGTTTGTTGGAGTTTTTTTGCTTTGGGAGGGAATGTTCTACTTGGCGGGGGGGGGGGGGTTAAAATTGAGAATTCAATGAATAAAAATTATTGTGGAAATTTTTTTTAAAATGTAATGTATTTAATTACCATCTTCAGACAAGCAAATCCCAAATTTAACAAATTCAGTATTTCCGTATATGAGTTTTAAGGCATAATAATCATATATAACTAAACAAGGAGCGGAAATAAGAAAATCCTGTGGAACGTTTTATGCACAAGCAACATAATGAGACAATTTCCTAAGATCACCAACATTTAAAATCTACACATTTACATTTTAAGACAAAACTAACAGCAACTGTAACCTTTAAATTCCCATCACAAAAACACACACTATGCAGCTCAAACCCCGGAGAAAGCTCATTCTGCTGTTCCCAGCTGGCATGACCTGTCAGTTAAGGGCTGTTAATTACAACACAGGATGCACTAAGCAGGCAAACACACCCCTGTGAGTGCCACAGGGAAGCAGAGCACTGTCACAAACCTGTCCCTAAAGCCACTTGGCCGGGAGAAAGCTCTCCAAGTGCCCCCTAGTGACAACTGGATTTTTAATAGAGGAATAAACAGAATAGTACTGTTTTCATTTCAGCCCTGAACAGATGCTGTACCACAAAAGGCTGCTTCTTGCTAACACCTCCACATCTTTCATTTCCACTTCAGAAGATTTAAGAACAGAACAATCCCTCCTAGAATGGGCACAAATGTTTCTGATAGGGAAGCAGAGATTTTTAATCTCTCTGACAGCGTAGTAGGGGGTCCATATGTACGTAGGTAAGAATACAGGGCAAAACCAAATAAAAATGCACATTTTATTTTACAAGCACTCCAGATACTTGCCTGCACCACAGCATATATCATTGAGAATAATATGCAAATCAGCACTCACAGAACTAGATTCCATTATATACTTCCTAAAGCTTATAAATGCTTGGTGAAAGAGGCGAGCTGCAAAGAAAAAAAAGGAACACAATGAATGTGGACAGAACCAGAAAACTCCATTTGTAAACACCCAATAAAACACTGAAGCGATTCATTAAAAACCTACACCTTAATATAAGCTACTAGAAGTAAAGATAAAGGTTATTTGAACCAAATGGCAGAGGCAATGTAAAGAAGCGGTGTTGTGATGAAAAGATCACATACAAAAATATCTAATACCACGTCTAAATTAAAACAGATTTCACATTAAAATAATACATACTTCAAACATTTTCTTACCATCTAGTCCATTTTCTGCTCCTAGTCTTTGAATTTCTTTTCTTTTGTAGAACTTGTTTAAGTTTTTTAGAACTTCACCTGTAGAAAAAGAATAATCTTTTTTTTAGCTTCTTCAAAATTAAATCACATTCTCCTGGCCCAAAGATCTTGGTTACAGTCTCCTTACTCTGAAGAGAAGGAATCTTTCCATGCTGAACAGACTCAAGTGAACTCTCCCTAATTCAAATACAATCAATGAGTGAGATTTGGGCTATTGTGAAGAAGGACAACCTCCAACTGCAGCAGAGTAAGAACTGCCATGAAGATGACGCCAGCCATCCCCCCCGGTACTTGATAGGAAAGCATAAAGTTGGGAGTGTGCAGCTAACAAGTCATGGAACAAGCTAATTAATGTTTTGGGGTGGGGTTTTGTTTGCTTTTTATCAGCACCTATCAGGAGGTTTTAATATGAAAAGCAAATCTGCTTGAACTACTTGGTGACAGCTTTCAATAAACATCCTGAGGCATATTCTTCCTTCCACCCTGCTTCCAAGACAGACTCTTCAGAAAGATCAGGTAAACCAGACACTGTAGTCTTTCTTTTCTCAGGTTAAATAAAAGGAGAGAAGGAAAAAACATATTCTTCATATATATCACAAGTTACTCAGCTTTGTTTGAATAAAATCTCTTACAAATTTATTAATAAACTCTTTCCCTCCCCTAAAAGGCAAGTTCAGTGTTGCAACAAAATTGCATTTACTCAAGTACACGCTGATTTTAGCTCATTAAATATTAGTTAAATGACAGTGCAAAAAGATGTGTCCTCTTTCCATATACAGCAGATCAGAAATTCACAAAAAATCTAGCAAATTTCATGGACATCTGTTCATGAGCTTACACTATTCTAAAAACTCAAGTCTATGAACCCGGCATTGTAAAATGCTAGGAGTGATAAATGTAGCAAATGCCTGGTGCCAGCACAAGTCACTGGACACAACATTGCCAAGCTCTGCTCTCTGCAACTAACTCCATAATTTTCTGACATGACATGGAAAGCTTCGCATGAGATCAACCTTAAATTATTGAAAGATTGCCTCTCTAAAAAGTTATAACAGAGATAGTCCACTTGGCACAACGAAAATCACCAGCTGACAAGAATATGATAAATATAAGTGCACATCCCAAGCCCCATGCACAGCTACAGGAGTCTCTTAATGGATTAAAGCACAATCTGAAATGTTCCCAAACGCAACAAAGCAAAGCCGTCAGCAGGATTTCCTACGAAGGCATCCACACTCACGTTTAAGGGCCCCGAAATCAAAGACAGATAGGAAAACAGTGCAGTATAAGAAAGCACGGGGCTGAATACTCCTCAGAGCTTCCCTGAGAAGCTCTAGCAATTAACACATCATCAGCACGCAGCTAAATTCACAGCCCATTGGCCTTTACTACAAGATTAAAAGGTCAATGCCAAAACATGTTACTATCCAAGGCAACATGACATTGGGACCATGCAGCCCCACAACCAAGGTCATGATCCTTCCTAAGCACAAACACTTGTCTTAACAATAAGGTAAATCAAAACAATATAAAGCTGGCATTGCAGTGCATGGGAGCTTAATCAAACTGCACATACGGGTAGCAATCGGGGTACACACTCAGGACATCTGTGTCCTGTCTCAATCACCACCCATTTTACCATTCACTTCCGTTTTGAGATTTCCCTTTGTTTACCATTTCCTCATTCTAGAACTGTGTTTTAGATCTTACTCCTCAATTACTTTGACTTCTCAATAGCATTTTTAAAGTTCTCTGTAAAAAGACAGCCCCACTGCAGTAAAGGTCAGGAATCATGCAGTTAGCTTCCAATGTATCAGATTCATTTAGATGTTTCAACCCTGTTTGCAGGAAGGCTTTTGAGTCATATCCCTGTACCTCCAATGACAACAATCCACTGCAGTCAGGCTGTATGCTACCACTGGGGCAGCTGAACTGCTTTATTTTAGAATTCCTCCCCAACTATTAGACTCCCATCGTCCAGCCCAAGCAACCCTGTGCAACCTAACTAACACTCCTGTTCAGGTATCTCCTGTTTCTGCTACGGGAATTACTGCCAATACTGGTCCCTCCTGACTTGCACTTCTCACAAGTAAGCACAGCCCCATGGTCTGACAATTGCAGCCACAGAACTGACATTCAATGACAACTAATACAGAAGATACATACACCAAAATCGAAAGCATTCATCAGCACTCACAGTGATACACTTCCTATGAAGTCATGGAAAACAGAGCAGCGAATTCAGTCCAGGTTTCTTACAAAGTTTTTACAAAACTGGCTTTACAAAAGTAAGCTTCTAAAAAGACTTTTAGTCTGTAATCACTCTCACTTGAGCAAGTAACAAGCTAACAAGATGATTCACACTGGAATAACGCTCACTAACAAAGTTTCTTTACAAGCCGTAACCAGAAAGCTCATAAATACACATCTTTCTTTATTGAATCTAGTTCAGTACTTGGCAGCAGAATCTGACAAAGCATCTTCATCTAAAATATAAAAAAAACCAGATGCATAATACTGTGTGTGGTCAGAACCTGAAGGGGGGAAGCAGAGAAAGACTATTTATTTCACTTTTTTAAAATGGCTACATGTTAAGGAAGGTCTTGTCCAGTTTTCTGTAACATTATTGGGTTTCAAAATACCAGTACTTTTAAAATACATTCTTGTTTTCCCAAAATATTGCTGACAGCAACGAAGAGAGCACTAGAGGCCAACAAGCCAGATGAGCAACACACAGGTCACCCTGTGGCTGCTATTCCTTGCCAGTCTCACACGGAAGAACTTCAGCTGTTTGAGGTATGTAGTTTTCACCTGTGGGAGCGCACATAATTTTAGCCAATCCGTTAACTGTCAGCAACTTAGCAAAGACCAAAGAAAATCTATACTTTTTTTCCCAGAGCATTTCAGCTGTACCTTTGAAGAAATCCAACATAACTGCTCCTCTAAGAAATGAGACAACAGGTAATGTACAAGTAAGAAGCCATCACTCATCTTTACTGGCACCTGAGGAATGCACTAGTCATATAAAAGACAAGTCTGACTACACAGATTTTTGCATTACAGCTATTCAAGATTCTTCTTCCTAACTAGGTTTTTTTTTTTAGCTTTCAAGGCCAAATATTCTTTTCTCCACAGTTCTGAACAATTAAGATCATTTTCCCATGCTTCCTATACTCTGGAGTTAATATAAATAACAGGCCATCAGAACACTTAATTAGGAGAAGACATGAAAAATATTTCCATTTGCACCCTTAATGCTTTCGGCTCAGCAAACATCAAAAGAATCAAGATACCTCTTATTTACCAGATCTGTAAAGATCATGGAGTCGTAAGATCACAGAACTGTCTGGGTTGGAAGGGACCTTAAAGACCATCTTGCTCCAATCCCCTGCCATGGGCAGAGACACCTTTCACTAGCCCAGGCTGCTCCAAACCTCATCCAACCTGGCCTCGAACACTTCCAGGGACGCTGCAGCCACAGCTTCTCTGGGCAACCTGTGCCAGGGCCTCACCTTCTTCACAGGGAAGAATTTCTTCCTAATACCCGATCTAAACCTACCCTCTGTCCATTTGAAGCCATTCCCCCTTGTCCTATCACTTTGCCCACTTTTGATCTAGGCACATTCGCACACAGACAACCTCCTTTGTCTGTAACGTCAATATTCAAGGAAACTATGCCTTTTAAGTTCAGATAAAGTTAAGGTTCTGGAATGCACAAGATTGCAGTTTGGCTGCGGGACCCGCCCCAAGCCAAACACCTTTACCCTGACCGCGCCAAAAAACAGAATGGAGGAAATAGGCCAGCAGAGCGTGTCCTCCACACGCGGCACGTCTACTGGCCCCAGTCAATCAGAGAGTATTCTGAGCTGGAAGGTACCCACACGGATCATCAAAAATCCAACTCCTGGCCCGGCCCAGCACAGCCCCACGAATGCCACCACATGCCGGTGTCATCTCACTCAACAGCCTTCATCCCACTTCACCTTCATGGGCACGAGCAGCTACCCGGTCAGACAACCTCCAGGGAAGGACCCCCTGCTCTTAAGGGGAGGTCCTTCTGACCCCAGGAAAGGACCCGAGAGCAGCACGGGCCAGTTCCCTCAGCCCTCAGGAGGGTCACAGAATCACAGGATCAATTAAGTTCGAAAAGACCTCTAAGATCATCGAGTCTAACCTACGACAGAACACTACCTTGTACACCAGAGCAAAGCACTGAGTGCCACATGACTGTCCTTAAACACCTCCAGAGATGGTAACTCCACCACCTCGCTGGGCAGCCCCTTCCAATGTTTAATCATTCTTCCTGTGAAGAAATTTCTCCCAATGTCCAACCTAAACCTCCCCTGGCACAGCTTGAGGCCGTTTCCTCTTCCCCCGTCGTTGTTCCCTATGAGCAGAGCCCGACCCCCATCTGGCTGCAGCCTCCTGTCAGGGAGTTGTAGAGAGCAAGGTGTCCCTTGAGCCTCCTCTCCTCCTGGCCGAGCCTTCCCAGCTCCCTCAGCCGCTCATCAGATTTTTGCTGCAGCCCCTTCCCCAGCTGCGTTGTCCTTCCGTGGACTCACTCGAGCTCCTCAACGACCTTCCTGAATTGAGCGGCCCAGAGCTGGACACAGCGCTCGAGGTGCAGCCTCAAGTCCGCCTACGGTGCTGGCGGGCGAGGGCGGACAAGGCCTCATGGTCAGTGCCCGAGGACCTCCCCCCACACACACCTGTCCCCTCACAGTCCCGCCCGCACTTACCCTTGTCGAGGGGTCGCGTGAGCTCGGCGCCCACGTCTTCTTCGGCCGCGCCACCGAGGCCGGGCTTCAGCGGCACGGGCACGAAGAGCGAGGTGTCGGGGGCGCGGGAGGCGCCGCCGTCCCCGGAGGAGGCCGATGATGAGGACGATGATGAGGACGCGGTGGGGCGCGCGCGGGGAGCGCCGCCGCCATGTCGGAGCACGAGACCCGCGCGNGCCATGTCGGAGCACGAGCCCCGCGCGCGCCGGGAGCCGCCGCAACAGCAGCCACGCGCAGCGACTCATCCGCGGACAAGGGCGGCGGCGCGCCCAACACGTCATCGCCCTGCGCCCCAACAGCGCACCTGCGCGTGCGCGGCACCGACCCATCACCCCCCACACACACTCCCCCCACACACCCCGCCCCCCGCTGGGTGCCCTCAAGAGCGGCAGCGCGCACCAAACACAGACAACCCCGGTTTAGTGAGAATACAGCTGGTTTAATAATTCAAATAGCAGCTCAGGATGTTTTCCCCCCACTCGTTATACATGGCTGCACAATCTGAGGCTGGTTAAGTACAATCAAGATTTTCAAAATCATCGTTCCTAGGTTTACAACATGCAAGTGACCATGAAAATATTTGGCTTTTTTTTTTTTTAACTTTATTCTTTTAAGTTTCTGAACAGGCACTTAC
>VZRR01007634.1:328135-406244 GCA_013398015.1 Oreocharis arfaki
AGGCCGATGAGGAGGACGATGATGAGGACGCGGCGGGGCGCGCGCGGGGAGCGCCGCCGCCATGTCGGAGCACGAGCCCCGCGCGCGCCGGGAGCCGCCGCAACAGCAGCCACGCGCAGCGACTCATCCGCGGACAAGGGCGGCGGCGCGCCCAACACGTCATCGCCCTGCGCCCCAACAGCGCACCTGCGCGTGCGCGGCACCGACCCATCACCCCCCACACACACTCCCCCCACACACCCCGCCCCCCGCTGGGTGCCCTCAAGAGCGGCAGCGCGCACCAAACACAGACAACCCCGGTTTAGTGAGAATACAGCTGGTTTAATAATTCAAATAGCAGCTCAGGATGTTTTCCCCCCACTCGTTATACATGGCTGCACAATCTGAGGCTGGTTAAGTACAATCAAGATTTTCAAAATCATCGTTCCTAGGTTTACAACATGCAAGTGACCATGAAAATATTTGGCTTTTTTTTTTTTTTAACTTTTTTCTTCTAAGTTTCTGAACAGGCACTTACATGAGGGAGTTGAATTTGCTCTCAGCCAAAGATATCCGCGTTAGGAGTATCCTAGCATAAAGTACACAGAGTCTTTGCTTTATCAAAGTGCCGCAGTAATAAAACAGTTCTTACAGAAATGTAATTTGATTATTTACTTACTCATAAAGTAAGGTTACCAATGACACTTGCACCGGAGTTGAGAAGCCTTGGTTTAAAGGCCAAGTGAACTACAAGTGCAAGTTGCCTTCCTCACAGCAGGCTTCAATTTGTGCCCAAGCCACAGGTCTGATAACAGACTCCACGCTCTGTGGTGAACAGATGAACACTAACTCCTTTAAGCTACTTCTTCAAACACTAAATGTCTATGAGATGATGATAAAGACAAACAATCTGCTACGCCAGACAAGCTTCTAAGTTTTAAGGCTTGCCTGGCTTCAAATACCTTTGCAGAAGACCACAAAAAGCTTGTTTGCCCTCTAACAGGCCCAGAAGGATGTCCTTTGAGGACGTTTTACCTCTCCTGTCACGACAGTTACAGAGACTCCCTATGAAGAAGTGGAATCATGAAGCCAGGAGGAAACACAGTTTCACATATTTGCAAAATAATCAATGTTACCAGCATTTACTTCATCAGTAAGGTAACTATGTTCAAATATTTTACCCACTCACCACCTGAAGGTGAACTCATGACAACATCTCTACAGTCACTAATTACTGGGTAACAAGCCCCCAAAAGTTAGGAGCGACTCATGTGAAAGGCTTAGAGAAGTTTGACAGAGAACCGGGGGAGAGAGGGCAAAGATGCTTCCCAATATTCTTTGTTATGGACAGATGCAAAGCCTCCTAGAGCCGTTGGTGAGGTGTCTGAAGGCTCCACAGTTACCAATCATAGTGCACGTACATGCAGCTTCAGTTAAACCCCGTCTAATGTAGTAGTTAGGAGATTTAGGACAAATGCACCATAAACCTTGATTTTTAGTGTGATTTAGTCAATTGTGTCTTAATGCAGTTTCAAAACAAAACAAAGCAAATAAGCAACATTGGAAACAAACATGCAATAAACAACATGAGAGAAGGGAAATGCTTTAGTCTACACTGTAGAGGTGAGCAGCAAAAATCAAATATACCAGCCTACCACGCATGGAAATAACTAGATTTAAGCTTTTGCATACCCAAGTGCATATAACATTATCAAATAAAAGTAAATGTGCAGTATAAAATAGTAGCTTAAGAAAGTTCCAGTGTTTGAGAAAGCACTTTATTTGAAATGTATATACATACTTGAATGTTTAACTGAAGAACGCTTTAGTAGTATGGTAAACGCAGCACTGCAAGATGAAGGAAGACAGCTGTAATGGGAATTCTGGCCTTCTTTTCCCACAGGCTGCTGCCGTCTTTAACCTGCTGAAGCATTGCAAAGTTTTTCACCTTAGACCAGTTCACATCTCAGGTTGCTCAGCAGATGCTTGTGACTCTGGAGATTCAAATCGCTGGTGGAAGTTTGTCCGTTGTTTCCTCAGCTTCTCAGGAGCTTTTCTCCATAAAATTATTTCCTGTTTGAGGAAGAAAATACTCTTAAAAACAATGTTTACCATTAAGGCAATAGCATCAAGTATCTTAAGTTCCTGATAAACTTGGACTTTTGAGAAAATAAAAAAGATAACCAAACACAAGAGCCCACAAAAAAAATGCATCCCCCCTGCTTACCAGCGCACTTCATGTGAAAGTAACAAAGCACCATTAAGTTCACATATTTAGTTACTGCTTGAATACTTGCAATCTTGAGCAGTCACCTCTTCCTTAACCATCCTACCCTCAATTTTTATAGCATTGAAGAGTTCAAGAAATGTTTCTTCCTCCTTTTCTCAAAATTCAAAGCCTACCATAGCCACTGTATGCTCCAGCTACCTCTTGTTTTCCATGTTTAATTATATTGTCTTGTCTACTTTGTAGTAGAAAGATTCTGATCTAAACCACATGGCTTCTTCCAGTGACCCTTTTGGCTGAACCCTTCCTCAGCATCACCTCATCTTTTCTAACATTTTCAGTCAAATGTCTTAGTCTTTATAAAGACTTTGCAGTTTTGAACCCGGGCTAATGCAGGAGGGGAGATTTCTCTGAAGGGATGCAAGAAAGCAAACAAATGCACCCGTAGCTCATTTTACCCACCCAGTGTTTTGCCTGGGTATTCCAATGCAAGTTCTATGGTACCAAGCATCCTATCCTTGCTGGAATAGCATCCAGCATCCCCCTTGGCTCCTTTTCTGCAAGCTAATATCATCTACAGAGCTGTCAACACACTTGCCAGCAGAAATGTTTATGCCACACATGAAGCACAGGTAGCTTCTAACCTGCTGAAGGTTCAAAGCAGCACATACAACAGCCCAGATAATTCTGCAATAGGACTGCTATAGATCATACCTGCTGTTTGAAGTATCGTCTGTCTTCTTCATCCACAAGCACCAGATTTAAGAAGTACCTCACTGAAAATTTTTTGTTCACATCTCTCATTGTTGGAGTTGGGTCGTAGCCTGCTAAGAACAGTCTTATAGGAATTGATTCACCTTAAAAAAAAAAACAACCCTTAAATTAGTTCCTTAACACTGGAATAATTAATACAGTTTCCCAAGACACGCAAAATAAAAGCAGTTTCCCAAGCACTGTCTGTGCCTGTTCCTTGGTTAAAAAAACCAAAACCAAACACACACACGCGACAAAAAAACACCCACCAAAAAATCAGAACCATAACACTGAGCACAGAGGCAAGTACGAAAGGAAAAGTGAGAACCCTTTCTCAGTGCAATCATGGTAGCCAGGAAAGCCATAAGGATCAGTGTTTCGAACTCTCTAGACATGGTCTACACCATGGAGTCGGGTTTGATGAAAGAATCAGTCATAGAACTTCCAACAGTAAGTAAGGGTAAAAGTTACTAGGATCCCAAGTGAAATGCCCTAAGTCCAAAAAATGCCTTCTCTGAATAAAAAATGCATTGTCATTTCAGCAACCTAAGGAGAAGTGTGGTTTCTCCCATAAAAAAAAATCGTGTATGTCATGTCTTCTGCCCCAGATCTTTTAAATAGTATTTTAACACTAAATGCTCACCCTTTAAAACAATCACAGTTATTTACCTTTAACTGGTGCACCATCCATTATTTCGTACTTTGCAATGGTTTCGGTCTCTGTTGTGGTACTGGGTCCTGGTGAAACAAGTTTTCACTGTGAGAACACACACTTCAGTTTTAAACATTTACAAAGTTTTATCACAACAATTTCCATTCTGCAGCATTTAAATAAACACGGCACTGCATTTTTGCCTTCATCTTGCATGTAAGTCAGACACGGCTAAAGCAAGCAAAACCCTCTCCCAGGCCAGAATCTCTTTCTTACTCTCCTCCTGCCATGCTGACACAGAAGAGGCAATAGCCAGAGCTTCCAAGGAGCCCTGGATATGCAAGCTTTAAAAAAGAGACTGGCAAGAGGGTCTGGAATCTTGAAATTGCTCTGTTAGGTGAGCAGTGCTAGCAACTAATACTGCTAGACCATGCACAGACTAGAAACCTGAAAAGCTATCAGTCAGCTCAAGAGCCAGAAATGAAAGTAGGGCTTTCTGCCCTTCCTCTATTAGAAGCTTTCTCATTCCTCATACAAGAAGTTCCCATGAACCACAGCCACTGGGGAATGAAGTCATGAGCCACAGCCTCTTACAGCCTTCCTTGTTCCAGCATGTACAAGCCTGATCTGCAATAACAAGCTGTTTCTGCTTCGAAGCCACTTGATATTTCCATCACATCAATTCTTTTAGAGTGACAGAAAACGACACATTTCTAGAGCATGACTGATTCATGCTAATGTTTGCCAAGCCCCCTTAACCAGTTAATCCCTGTAGAGGCAAGGGGGTCTTCAAGATACATTTTACACCTCTTCCCTTGTTCATTATTTATTAAGGTTGATTAAGCTACTGTATATTTATGCCCAAGTTCCATTTACAAGGGTTCACATTTGTGAAGAGTCAGAAGAGTCACAATCCCAGAACAATTAAACACACTGACAATGTTGACTACAAAGTATTATTGCCAAAGCACAAAATGCAAATGGTAGTCAAACACCAGTGAGACAGAAGCTGGTGGAGCACCAGTTTAGCCAGAGCTGCAACTACTGACTTCACTCTCCAGGTCTGCATAAGGCTCAACTGGCACACAAGTTGCTATTTCCTTTGGACTTTGTTTCTCTTACCAATTCCAGTAATCTCCTTTTTGATCAGCTGCAACTCCATGTGCTGAATTTTTATTCTCACTAAGAGGAAATAAATTTTTCCAACAATAACATCCTTTAAGTGATACCTTTAAAAGAACAAAATGGGGAGTTTTGTTAAAGAATAAACACAACTTTTACACCTTCTTGAATACAAGTCACACAGGCAGTTATCTTATCTGCCTGGTAACTACTTGAAGCTTACTTCCCCACTGAACTAAGCTCCTCAGCCAGACCAAAGCAACTACAATATTTCCATCATTCCATCAGTAAAGGAAGTGCTATTAGTCACACTGAAAAGGTGTAAATGCAAAAATTAACAAAATTAACTAACAAAAATATTTGCTAGTGACCTTCCTGTTAGCACTAAAGACAGAACAGCCAACTATTTCTCAAAAAAGGCCATTGTGTAATTAGTACTTTACATTTTAAGTCTGCAGAAGCTGAAATTGGTCATCACATATTACATACTGTACCCTTATATACCAAGTTATTTGCTTGAACGCATTTTGCTCTGACACTTACTTTGACTTATTGTATTCAAACTCTATATGGAGACAGTCTTCTATGCCTACTTCCATTTTGATGGAGTTGTTTACATCCGGGTACGTAGCAAGCTGGTGAACAATCAGATCATATTCTTTCACCAAGTCTGACAGCCGTCTCACAATTGTCACTTTTAGAAAATACCTAGGAAGAAAGACACTGAATTAGCCAGAATTATTCCGATTTACTAAGTAAGAGCCCTTGTGTTCTGGAGTACAGACATTCTTTGAAAGACCAGTATACAATCTCATAAGACTCAGTAGAAAAGACACCAAAGCACAAGACAAAACAATCATATGCGGGAACGTTTTCTTCCGTGGTGGGTATGTTGGTTTTTTTTTTTGGAGAGACATGGACTGTCTTCACTTGATTGAACTGAAGAATTTTATTTATACAAACAGCATTGAGCAGTACCAAATTAAGTAGAAAAGACCATATTGTGCTACAGTCTCAACAACTCCAGTCAAGGCACACTAGCTACTGGCTATTATATGTTCTATATAATAACCAAAAGGAGAAAGAAGGGGCAGCATAATTGCTAAGTTATGCATTTTCCGCAGGGGAGGAGAGGAAAAATAAAAGGTTTAACAGCTACAAACCTCAGTCTGACGTTGGCACCAATGTAGGATTCATATGGCTTTTCAACCTGCATGAATTCAAAGTCATAGTTTCTGCTTTGGGTCAGTTCTCCAGGTAAGGCCAGTTCTTTCACTAAGTTTACAAATTCATGGGTATTACTTTTGTCATTGAAGAGTTCTAAAGTTAGGAAGTTAAAGGAAAATATGTTTCAGTGTTTATTTTTAGCAAACAAAATTGTCTCTAATTTGGCAGGAGCAGGAGGGAGAGTATAACAGAAGCAATTAACATACACATGTTTGATCAAATGTTTTATTCCGTTCTAGCAACCTACAGTTAGCATCCCTAAAGAACTAACTGGAACGAAGAGAACACATTTAAAGCTTCACTAGCATAGCATTGTTTTTTAATGACAGTTTAGCTAATAAATAAGTACTTTAATAAGTACTTCTTGCTTTGCACGCTCTGTAATTAGCACTGCCTGGTTTTGGCTTCCAGCATTTACTGCTGCAGGGACAAAACCTAAGCAACATCAACACTGGCTTATTTAGGACAGGCCAGTGATCCTAAATGACCTCCTGCAGATTAACAACATCTATCAAATAATTTATTACAACTACTAGTCTACAATCAAATGGTTTATTATGACCCCTGGTCTAAGTCAGTCATTTGGAAACAAAAACAGTTTCACAGCAACAGCATCTCCTGCCGCCAGAGCGGTGTCAGTTATTCATTCCTAGATCTGTGTCATGCAATTCTCACCTAAAATTACCCTAAAAATCAAAACCCAAACACTTCAGTATCTAAAAATAAGCTTCTCGACCATTTAAAACTGAACATCAGCACTGGTAGGTGGTTTTACACAGGCTGAAGTTTTTCAGAAAAGAATAAATGAACTAAACACACCAACTCCACAGTTTACCACTGCCAATTTGGTAAAAACTGACACTAACTAGTAACTCTTATTTTCTAATATGACCACAAATTATCTAAAAATGTACTTAGTTTGCTGTGACTAGCATTTATCTAATACATAGTTTATTTACTGTTGCATATCAAATACTTTTTGCACCAGTCAGAAAAGCTGTACTCTGAAGAGTTGTTTTAAAATACAGTTTTGATAAGGAGGTAGTCTCCAAGTAGAGCAGAGAGTTCCCACTACTGGAATGCTTTCTGCATTTCTATACTAAAACTTGGAAGGATGCAAGAAAACGTGGACAAGTACAAAGAGCAGTGGTTTAAACCACTACTGCATAACTCTGTGGACTTCTAAATGTAGCGTAACAGAAAGTCCCAGAAATGCAATTATTTCTAGAAACACTACATCTAATTAAATTCATCTAGAGAATAAAATTTATAATTCAAGAGTACATGAAAAACAATCTGTACAGCTATTAGAAGACAACAGACTAAATGAAACTGACATACATGAGCTCTTTTTTTCCCTGCTGCCTATATGCCTCACTCACATCACACTGCTGCTTTATTCTGAAAGTTTAATTTTACAGCCTTACTGATCAAAACCTCAAAGCATAAAGCAGCAAGTGCCAGGTCTCAGTCATATCCACTACACAATAGTTCAGGCACAGACTACTGGAGCCTACTGACTGATCAGGATAGGGAACTTCAGAAATTCCATTTAAAGTCAATTGTATGAGGCTGAAACTTAAGTAATTACTTCCAAGAGGGACAATAATGCAAACAGCTCTCTGAGAGGAAAGGAATTCTAGCATCAGCCTAAGGGTGCAGAGAGATTACCTAGACTGGTAAGAAGTTAGAGATAATAAAGATTCCTCATAGTTCAACTCTAAGCAGACTTAGGCAGTTATAAGAAATTTACATTCCTATCAGGCTTTATAAAACCAACTGCCATAGAATTTTTTGAAGTATTTTGCTATAGGCTGCCTCTTAATTCCTTTTCTATGCCTCTTCTCTTTCAGAGAAGGCCAAAAGTTTGTTTTTCCTAAATCTCTAATGGCTATTAACCAAACTTTTAGCTAGTCTTAGACAGACTGAATACTCACCACAGCCTGGTTCTCCCTCACACGTATATATCTTTCCCCAATGACTTTCTGAGTAGCACAATTTAGTACATCACTTGCTTTAAAGTAAGGAAGATATAACTTTCCTCTAGCACGTATCATCCACTGATCAGAACAGGTTGCATTGTTTGAGCTGAACTGCTGACAGTCACAAGTGCCAAGTTCCACAAACCACAAGCGCCCAAAAGGCCCTTTATAACTTAAACTCACCAATTTGTCCTACAAATTCAATTCTAATTCCTTGGTGCTCTAGTCTCTTCCCATGCTTAAGGGAGACGTTCACCTACCAAGGTAAAAAAAAAAAAAAAAAATCACAAGTTAAATTTTTTCACCATTTTCATCCTAACACGATCTCAAAAAGAAAGCATATTAGTACATGCCTATGAAAACCAAGATCTCTTCTCAACAGCCCTACCTGAGCTTGAAGGCAGCCAAATCAAACAGCTGATTATGAAATTAAGCATTTCCAAGGCACCTCTAAAACATTCAAGAAAAATCTAATCATCCACGAGACTGAATTTCATAACTAAAATTGAAATTTTCAAGTCCCAAAATTAAGTATATAAGCCAGAGCTCAAACAGAACCAGTCGTGATGCTTCAAAGCATCTTCTGACAGTCACATCCGGAAGTCCAAAAATGAACTGCCATGAGATTGATTCCTTTCAAGTCAAGTGAGCTTCAGTACCTTCCCTGGCAGACAGCTAAACACTGGTGTCAGTGAAGTCAATGAAAAATAACAGATAATGAAAGCTGCTATGAGGACTTCCATTTGTCACTCTGATTCTCAAAAAACAGACAAGAAAGGATTCCACAAGGTTACTTTGTATTGAAATATGTAACTATTAAGCATACAGAATGTTTTCCATAAAGCAGTCATGACCAGAGAAATTCCTGTACTTTAAAATCCAGTACACTGTCAATATCTGAGTAGGAAGTAAACCACTCAAACAATCCATCTTTCTGGTGAAAAAAAGGAAGGCGTAGAGGGAAGCTGTCCAAAAATTCCTGGTTCCCCAGATCTCCTCATGCTACTGGGCTTGTGTTAGCCAAAACTCATCAGGCACCTCTCAGAGGTTGCTGATACAAGCGAGCAGTGCTCCAAGCCTGCAATCATAACCTTCTCCCTCAGCTTCCTGAGTTTGAGGCCCATCTTGTGGCCCTTCACATCCCTGGAACGATCTTTTTAGAGAAGCAGGATCTTCGTACAGAAAGGTATCGCCAGGGCAGGAAAACGCCCAGTGAAATAGGGCAGTCAAGACCAAAGTAGGCATTTAGAAGTCAGTCTCAGAACCCAACAATACGCAACTCAAGTCTCCTGAAGGAAAAGTGAATCATAACAGAAATATTCAGAGAATGGCTCCAGTAAAACAGAGTGATGGCAAGGAGCTCCTAGATGCAATACTGAATGCAGAGAAATCCCTCTGGCAATCTCAACTTCACTGTCTTTTTTCCAGTAAGAGAAACTCTTGTGGACTCAGCAGTCACCTGAACTCCATATGCTGCTCCTCTGTTGATCCTCTGATGCAATCCAGAAACCACTTCAGGGCATGGAATGCAAGGCTTATCTTCAGGGTTTGCAAATTGTTGACTACACCAGCCAAAAATTACTGTTACATGTGTTGGATTGTGGATTCTGGAGTTCAAAGGGAAGGGGAAGCAGGGGGATACAGTTTGGAACAGTCTTCTCATCAGAAGCAATGGTAGGATTGCACATCATTGCACAAAAACCTTATACATAAATACGAATGATGACCAGAAATAAATAAACAGCTACTATTCAAAAATGTTGAGTTTTATCAGCTGCCTAAATGACTGTGGTTAAAAAGACCATACATAGCAAAACAGCTTCCTCTTTGAATAACAACACAAGCTAAAAATGCAGCTCTTATAATAGTTTTTCATTTACCTACCTATATGCATTTACATGCCAGAATCAGTACAGTAATTAATAGCCACTTTTAAATAAAAGAATTACCTTTCCTGAAACAGATTCTCCGTCATAGAAGAGAAAATGCTTTTCTACTTTACCATCTTCTGTTTTGATTTCTGCCGGTTTTCGTGTTTCAGCATCATTAAGTACAACATCAATCTCACAAACAGGAACAAAAAGGTTTCCAAGAAAACTCTGGAATAACAAGAAATCAGATAAGTTACTACACGGTGGACACTCCATTTTAAATGCAGAGTTTACTTGCAGCTGTACATTATATACTGGGGAAAAAACACTTCTGCTTCCATGAAGTTACAAAGCCATTATGTATGAGAGACCCAAGAAACAGTGATGACAAAGGACAGCTGTTCATCTAGGAAATAACTGAAATCAGATCAGTAACAAGCCTTAAAAAATACAATGTTCATAAAAAGTACACAGTGTAATTACCATTACTACTACTAAAAAATTTAAAAAAAAAAAAAAAAAAAAACAACGAACCAAACACTAGAGCAAAGTAGAATGGAAAGAAACAATAAGAGGGGATATAATGCAAAGCCCAAAGCATTCCCCTGGCTGGGAAAGGGGAATAGGGATTTTATTTGCTGCCTCTGCCTACCCACCAAAGTTGTCTTAGCAAACAGCACCAGCAGCTTTGAGAGGCAGCAGTTCTTCACACAGCCCACCTCAGCTGCAGAAGGCTGCCATCAAAGAGAGTGGGTATTACAAGTTTACCTGCAACACTGCTCTGGGCACAATGTTTGTCCTCACCTTTCCTCAGCATTCTCTATGCTTGAACTTTTGACCAGCACCAAACACGAGAACCTGAGAGATCATCCTTTAATCTTACACAAACAGTCCTTACAAGAAGCTGCAAAACATGTTAGTGGCTCTACGGGAAACTCAACAAGATTAGTACAAAAGCCAACATTTTCCTCCAAAGATTTAGGCATTAATCTGCTTCGATGTACTAAAGCAGATGACACTTCACTAATTCTGTGGGATTTTTGAGGTTTTTTGAGAAATAACACTATGTTTTCCACGAGAACAGCTGCTTCGACCAGATGAATTTCATATACACGAAAACAGTCTGTCCTGGTTTCAGCTGGAGTTAACTTCTTCTAGAAATAATTTCTTCTTGATTTCTTCTCAGTAGCTGATACAGTGCTGTTATTTTGATTCAGAGAATAACACTGATAAAACACTGATGTTTTAGTTGTTGCTAAGTCAGGTTCATCCTAAGTCAAGGACTTTTTTGTGCTCCATGTTCTGCCAGTAAGGAGGTACACAAAAGAGCTGGGAGCATGGCCTGGACAGGTGACCCAAACCAGCCAAAGGGATATTCCACACCTCAGAATGCCCTTCCCAGTGTATAAATTGGGTAAGTTACCCAGAAGGGGCTGACAGGGTTCTGACATCAGTCAGCAGGTGGTGGGCAATTGTACTGTACATTACTTGTTTATTTTTCTTTTTATTATTATTATTTACCATTATTATTATATTTTACTTTGCTTCAATTATTAAACTGTTATCTCAACCTGCAAGTTTTTTCTCCTCCCCATCCCACCAGGGTGGGGAGGTGAGCAAGCGGCTGTGGTGGTGTTTTGTTGCCAGCTGGGGTTAAAGGACACAATCATTCTCACTTCACCAATTTAACATTAAAAAAAAGGAGTAAGAACACTTTCCAAGACATTCTGGGGACCTGAAGTTTGAAATGCAGCATAAAAAACAAAGAGCCTATGGCAAGACTTGGTCTGAATGCTACTGCTTAGCAGCAGGAACAGTGAGTAACTTTGTGCTCACCCCTCCTAGTGAAGAGAAGACATAGACCAGGCTGGAGCTATAGAACAGTGATTCACACAAGACTAAACTGACTTCGTATGAGTTCAGCAACCGGCCCTAGTTCAATCCACAAAGATGTAAATTACTCTGACTGAAACCCTGTTATATCTACTACACATTCTGAGGGGAAAGCAGCAGCAGATGACCAACAAGGCCATTAGATAAAAGACCAAAATGTCTTCCACATCTCTGCCAAGCACAGATTTGTATTGACTGATGAAAAAATAGGGTTTCTTTTTTTGAAACAGTGCACACTAGAACCATGACTGATTCTTGACTTCCGGGGAAGGGCAAGAGAAAAAGAAGAAAGTTTCAACAAGAATTCCAAATTGTAGACTATTTTAAATACAAGATACTTCGGAGCACGGCCAAATTTTTTCCTTGAAACTGTACTTGTTTTCCAGATTAGTCTTATACTCCCCTCTAAGTAAACAAGGAAGCACATTACCTTTAGGCAAACTATACAGGATGCTCTCAAAGTACCTTCTGAATTATGAAGCTGACCATTTAAATGGTCAACCAGACCAAACATTGGTAACACATCACTTCACAGGAGACCGCATGTAAATATTTCAACTCCACCCCTTTGGGATTAGCTATGATCTCCTCCAGAGAAAACAAGAACATATGAAATAAAGAAGTCAACAGCTGGTATCTCTTCCAGTTGCTATTGAAGATACTGCTGCAGGGAAACTACGCAAAACAAGAAGTATTTTAAGAAGCTATCATAGGGATTATTATGTTACAGTTTAAGAGAATGCAGACAGAGAACTGGGGTTTCCAGAAACTGGCCAAATGCCAAGCTACATTCTTGATTTTGTGCAAAAGACAGATGTTGGAGATTCTGCTACATCAGGACCAAAATCAACCTGCGTTCAGCCCTGAAGTGTAATAGCTGCAGTGAAGGATTTATGGGACTGCCAGCGGCTGACAGAGGGTGCAGAAATCCCAGCTTCAGCTTCACACGGAGCCCTGAGCAGCTTCTGCACGCGCAACAGAGAGACACGTGTTAAGGAACCCCAACACCCCAGAACCACAAAGCCATCGATCCAGATGACTTTTTATGACACGTATTTTTTTAACCTCTTCATCAGAGCACACCGAGCACTTGGCCGAGCCTAGCAGGCACAAGGCGGCCGCCGTTTCCGGGAGGGTGTGATCCTTAAGGATCACAGCCCACAGCTGCCAGCGCTGCCTCACAGCACTGCTGGAGGATCTACTGATAACCCCAGGTCCGTCCATGAGCTTTCCTCGACGGCAGAGGTGCGGGGCACAGGGAACCCGAGTTTCACGACCAAACCCCGCCCTACCGAGGTCATGCGGGCACTTTTAATCCGCAAATAAAATTAATAACGCCCCAAACCCTTGTTTTTCGAAAGAAGGAGGGGGAGAGGCGGCGGCACCGCCCTGCCCAGGCCGCCGCNCCGCGCGCCCCTGGTCATGTGACCTTACGGGGCCCCCAGGCCACGCCCACCCCTGCGTCGGGACCACGCCCTGCCGCACGTGACCGGCCCCTCCAGCTCCGTGCCCACCCCGAGAGGGCGCCGCCTGGCGGCCGGGAGGCGGCAGCGCTGGGGAGGTCCGCTCAGGAAATAGCCGTGGTAATAAACCTTTTCTTTTTGCAGGATTTCGCGCTCTTTTTCGGGATACGCCGTTGGCTGACTGCTGTAAAAGTGCAGGCGGCTCCCAGTGCACGAAGGATTGGAATTTATCTCCTCAGAGCACGATGACTGCCCCACAGAGCTGCCTGCCCACCCATCACTGTTGTTCCCTCCGTTGGGATGGCTGCTGCACACACACATATAAAAAGGCAATTCAGACTGAACAACAACGTTTTTAGTAGGTGAAAGCAGTAAAGATCTTAAGGCAAAGTTTTTATTGATGCTGGTTTAAAACCGCTTCATGGCTGTCAGGTCAGGCTCTGGGGAAGAGGCAAGGGAGCGGTACATGAGGACATCTCCAGCCCTACAGGAGCAAATCCTCCTCCGACAGCTTTTCCTTCAGCTCAGTGCCGGGCAGGCTCTCCAGGAAGACAGGCAGCTTCGCCTCAGAGAAGCTGTCATGGTCGCCAAGCCCCGACCCAGAGGCTGGCTCCGCTTCCACCATGGTATTGAACCCAGAGCCAGAATCCTCATCCGAGAGAGGGAATATGTCGCCCAGCTCCTGGTATCTCTTCATCCTGAAATGCAGAGTGGCATTTTTCTCTCTTAGATAAACACATCAAAGCCTCACATTACCATGGCCAAGCCACACTGTGACAGGACTGCCAAGGCAGGAATAATAGACATTTTGGGGTGCTAGCATTAATGACAACCACGTGGCAAATGAACTTACAAGGATGGGTCTGCCATGGGAGGAAGGATCCTGTTGGCCCCACCACTGGGCATATAAAACCAGGGCCCCTTCTCTTCGATGCAGTTAGCGGACCAGGCGTCAGGCCGGCACCTCACTCTCTTGTACCTCGCCCTCTGCATTGGAGCACCTGATGGAATCAGCCACACATTATCCATGAGGACCAGAACATTATTCACCAGGTCCTATTAACTTTATGAGCACCTAATAAGGCTTAAAGGAGCGGATGAAAGTAATTTGTCTGGCCATGATTGCTCAACCTGCAGAAAACTAAAGGAACCCTGAAAGCTTTTTTTAAAATGGCTACTGACATCCTAAGTGACGTTTTTGCCATCAGAGAAATCAGACACATCTCATACACGGCACTAGGAAGTCCATGAAAAACCCCTGGGAATCCCCTCACACACAGCACCGGGAAGTCTGTGGGAAACCACTGCCATCACAGTAAGGCTCATCCCCAGCTCACAGTATGGCACAACCATGGCAGACCTGAGGGTTCAGCCTCCTGCACCTCTCCTTGAAGGTGGAGGTATGTGAAAATAATGTGAAAATCTCTGGGAACAAGGCATCCAGCAGACAGCTGGCTCCTGTGCTCTCCTTCCTCTGTTGGCTCCAGCTCTGCCCCTTCAAGTTCAATGGGATGAGTTTTGATGGGGAGGTGAGAAACTCAAGGCGTGCCATGGGAGCAGGTTTGAGGTTTACGTAGGCTCTCAGAGCACTCTCCAGAGGAGAGACAGTTCAGGTGTCTCCTAGACACAACGAGGTTTTGTAAACCCATGTTTTCAGTTCTGGTGCTCCCCGGGTGCTTGACTGGGGCTGTCACTGAAAATGTGGGTCTTCAAAAAATACCAAAACAACAAAATAACGATCACACGGTAAAAATAAAAGCAGTGGCATTCCGTCCTTCCTCTTGGTCTCATGTAATTAATTTGTTCAGAAACCTCCCAGTGCATTCTCAACCTGTTGGCACTTTATCTATTTTTTTTTTCTCAGTTTCTTGGGAATATCTTTCTGTAATTACACTTTATTGCCCTATATATTTCCACGATGTACTGGATGACTTTCAGCTACCTCCTACACTCTTCTGTAAAAGAAAAAAGATCTCACGGGTGTAATTTCCTGCTGCTTCTACAGTATATTTCTTTTTCATACCTATTTTCTTCTCCTTGCCTATTATTAAGAAGGTTTTTAATAATAACAGTGGCAACAAAATAAACAGCTGCAGCTGAAAAATTTGCAAATAAGCAACATAGAACAAGCAGGCCATCATCCCTCAAAGATCAGCCTCAGAGTGGTAATGCATAATAAGAGTCTTTCACTATCACAGCTTTGGTTTGTGGACAAATTATACTCTATGTACTTGAAGAGGAGTTTTTCTCTCACAAGAAACAGATCCATGGGGCACGGCATCACGAATCAATATTTCCTTTTCGTTGTTCTAGTGCTGTATGTTGCAATATTTTACCGAATAAACCGTTTAGTTTCCTCATACTTACAACTAGTTTCCTTTCCTGCGCCCCCCCGGAAAGCAGACTGTAGGAGTTATGACATGGGAACTGTTACATACTATGTCTGCAACTCCATAACTGAGTAACAGCAGTAACCAGACCACTAAGAAAAGGACATTTAGGAAAGTATATATTGAAATATGTAGACTGAAAACATACACACGTACAACAACATATTTTATGAAGTCTTTTTTCAAAAATTGAAATGTTCCAATTGCAAAAAGCACATTTTCTTGCCGTTCCCCCTCCAGAAAAGGAAACTTTATCGATATAGATTTTCTGAGTAGATCTCATTACCCCCAGAAGAAGGCCAGTTTGTAAAATTCAGAGGCTACCTACTTGGCCTACACTGCATAGCCCAGAAAGAGGATTACCGAGAGAACAACCACCCCGTTTTACCTTGTGCTGTGTATCCCACAAAGAGGATTAAACAAATAGCCAGGAAAATCCTCCCGTTACTTCTTATAAGGAGCTGCATTTTGGCTGGCATCCCTCTGCTCGCAACCAGCCTTCACCACAGCTTCACACTTCAGAAATAAGACAGAGCAAGGAGATCGACTTTTAGAAAAGGTTCCAAAACCTCAGACCCAACCCATAACCTGCGTCACCACTTCCTGACTAACAGGAGTGAGACATGAACAGAAAAGTCCAGCACTGTGGCCTTCCTGCCTTCATCAATCCAAATTAAAAGTTCCTCTGCCTTCATCTCCTGTTTTGCCCGAGGAGAAAAGCAAACCTAGGACCCACCAGCTGGACTGAAGGTGGTGCTGCTGGCAGCTTGTGGTCAAGGCGCGCATCCCACCCAGCCTCTGCCCAATGCTGAGAGGCCTCCAGAGTGAAAAAGCAGTGCTACTTGTTCCCTGATTTTCGGTCAACTGCATTTTTAATTGGCACTGGCACTGCTTTTCCCTGCCTCAAGCCCCCACCAGTCCACCAGAGGGGTTAAAAGCCAGCTATTTGAAGTCGGTCTATGTTTCGCTCTCTGGGAAATCATCTTTTTCCACAGAAGTAAATTATCTCTGGACTCTCATGCCAGGCTTGGGGGTTTTATTTTTTTTGAAAGCAGAATCATAGATATTCACAGTAGAAGTGGAAAAAAAAATGTATTGAGTTAGAGAATATATGCTGGTATAAACACATCAGCTCCTTTCCGGAAGGGCAAAGTCAATTTGTTTGGCCAGATCCTCACTGCGTGGTGCATATGCCCCAGGAAATGTGGCAAAGGGTTTGGATCACATGTGGCTCTACAAGGAACACATCTGAAAAGCCATGAAAGCTCTTATATACACAGATAAATAAAAGGTACCCTTCAGCTGGCTCACACATTTTACTTGCCTTTTAGCTGTGATTAAACTCAGGCTTGAGTTCGCTTAAGAATAAATTACAAACGACAAGGTTATCAAAGCTGTGGAGGTTTTTCTCAGTCATACCGAGAGCTGCAGGATTAACTGGGGCACTGATGTGTGGGCCTGATGTGCTGCAGCACCTTGTCGGTACTGGGGCTGACAGTGCAAGTTGTCTGTGGTAAATCTATTTTTATGCGGTGGAAAGTCCACGTAGCCCCCAGTGGGGATCTGGGCTGACCGGTGACTTTCCCCAGGGCATGGTGTTCTACCAAAACCCCATGAAGCAGCAGAAGAGACTCCAGCAGCTCCCTCCCCTCTCCAGGCTGGGATTTACCACTGGACTGGGGGATCAAGTTGCATGTTCAGCCTTGATGTGGTTTATGATGAGCCTCTGCACACAGGGTTTTTTCTCTGGCACAGGAAAAATAGGAGACTCAAACCAAGCAGGTGTGGAAGGGCTCGTGTGCAGTGGTAATTCTTATCATCCTCATTTCTACTTCGCATTTTTAGCATCAACTCTTTTTCTTTTCTTTTTGTTTAAGGCAGTGCTCAGCATCAATAGGAAGCTGGGCAAACACGTGAGAGAGATGATCAGCCTCAACTTGCTGAAGGCTGCGGAAACCGTCCCTGCAATAACACCTCTCACTTTCCACTGATCACGGGTACACACTGATCCGCTCCTCACTCCTCCACTGTGCACAAACCCCCTTGTGACAAAGCAAGATCACCACTGGCTAGTTTTGCCCTTCCCACCAGCCCAGGGCATTTTCTACCATGGCACTGGAAGCCCTATGAGATGCACCCAGAGCAATGTCCACCAGTGGGCACGGTCGTGGGGAACTGGGGATTCTGCAGGAGCTGGGGGAGCTGCTGCAGGTAGGGGAGCTGCAAATTCCCTGTATCTGGAGGGGGATCTCGCAGAGCCGAGTTATCTGTCTTGTACCATCAGCTGATGGGGGAACTAGTAGCACTGGCAGTTTTGCCACACAGTTTTGTTATTTTTTTCTGTGTCCACAGCACACCTCAGGAAATGAGATCGCTTTACAATTGATAGCTGTGGGAAGCAAATGTTTCACCCGTATCTCACGTACACTTGTGTAACAGGGCCCTGAAGCCTGTAGAGAGGGTTAGCCTGTGCCCATCTCCTGCCCTGCTGCACTCTGCCAGTACCCACACCCCTCTGCACTTGGCAGGTAAAGTTTTCCACCTTCCTACAAAAATGGAAGTGACTGGAGACCTGGATCTGAAACAGTCTGGGATGTGCAGGTCTTAAAAGTAAAGCATACCCTTTGTGGAGTGTCATGGGGTGCCCAAGGAACACCATCTGTAAACCACTCAAGACATACAATGAAAATAATTAGCTCTAATTTTAAAAAATCTCATCTTGGGCTAGAGGCTACAAACTGCTCAAAGTTAACAAACTTTTTCTTTTTTTAAACAGAGAACAGCACATGAGCAAACATATATTGGAACACTAACCTTGAAACATGCCATGGCATGACTATCAGAGTTTGAGAGAAACAGGATTTTAAGTTAAATATTTTAAATCCACAGAGGAGAGCACAGTCACCATACCAATGTCAGCTACCTCAGATTTACCTTCCATAAACTGTGAGGAAGATTCATAGGATAATATTCTTCCTGAATAGATCCTGTGTATGTAAACTGAAAGATTAAATATCCCAACAGAATAGGCCTACAAAAAGAAGCAAATAAATGAGGAGCAGGTATTTGAGAACACATCTTGCTCCTGGAGCCTTGCTTACAGCTGCTGCATTGAAGTGTTGCCATTATTTTCAAATCACATGCAAAGCAGATTTCTTAATCTGCAAATCTCTTGCTTTGCATTTTTGTAAGGCATTAATTTGGGGAGTGGGGAGCAGGTGGAGGGAGAAGGCTGCCTCGGCGCTGTGCACTCAGACCCCTGAGCAGACACCCAGGACTTTCCATTATGTGCCTGAAAAATCTGGAAGTGGTCTTAAACTATAATAAACACTGAAAAACCTGAAGTGTTGAACTGCTCCTTAGCCTTAACTTTCAGGGCTGTTGTATCTCCCAACTGGCCTCAGGAGTAATCACTAATTTAGTAACATCACTAAATGTGGAGCACACTCCAGGAGTGCCTGGCATGAGGACATCCACTCTGCTGACGAGGGCAGAATATAGGGAAAAAGAAAATCCCAGCAGTAACCCAGAGGGGCATCACAGGGGTGTTTCAGCCAATTCTTTGGACATCCACCCCTACCCTACTCTAGCCCAGGTAAATGCTGATGGAGCAGATTGGTCCAGAGAAGTGGTCTGGCATAGCAGTGCCAGGCCACTCTCTCTGCTGCTTTTCCTCAGCAGGCAGCACAGGTTTACTTTGCAGCGTGTACTCCTGACAAGTAGCCAGATGGACAGATGGACTCCCATGGGTGCAGGGGCACCCACAGTCCTGGTGCTTATCAGTGAGGCTCAGAGGCAAGGCACTATCTGTCCAGGCAGGGTCCTGATAAAGAAGTTTCTCCTTGACAACTGCTCAGAAATCAGATAAACCCCAACTGCTGCAGGGTCACTCTGCTCTCAGGGTCAGGTTTTCCCCTACCCTAGCTGATGGGAGCTCAACCCTGGCTTCCATGGGAATCCAAGCTGACCCCTGCACCCCTCAAACACTCATCCCCATGGAACAGCAAAGCCAGCAGACAGCTGGGGCAGCTGGGGGGTCCTGAAGCACTGGGCCCTGCCTGTGATTCTCAGCTCTTCATTTGCTCTGCTGAGAAAGTAGAAATACATATTTTGTACTGCTCTGGGGAACAGCCGGTACAGAAAAGTCTACATCTGTTACAAGCAGAGCTGGAAACGAGAGTGAAGAGAGAATGATGGCAACAGAAAAAATATAGAGGACAGACAGAGCACATGGGAGAGTGTCTGAATGGCAGCTGGGTTCAACACAAGGAGCATTTGTTTTGCCCATCTTGCCCTTTGGGAAGGCAGAACAGTTTTCTTCCCTGACACTCATTGCTAAAGTGGGATGAGATTCATGAGACCTGGACATCCAATGGGACCTGAGCACATTGGTCCATCTCAGGGAATACCCATGACCTGCCCTGTTAAAGGCCCAAAATCACCCTGATGGCCCTCAGAAGTGAGCTCCCCTCCAGGCAAGTATTCCAGCTAAATTTAAGGATGCCTTTTGCCAACAGCTCACGTTCAACCAACCAACCTTTGGTGACTGAAACCAAAAATCTCTCCTGCTTCAAAACAGCAAAGAGCTGGCAAGCCAGAGAGAGAGGTTTTGGTCCAGCTGGGGGGATTTCTAAATGCAGCCATGAGTAAAGATTAATTTGTAACCTGGGTCATATCTGAGCTGAGCACTTGAGCCATGTTCACCCCTGCATGCAGAGCATCACGGCCCAGGCAGCACATGGCATCCCTCAGCCTCTTGTGCCACCACCTCTCTCCTCTGAGGGCAGTATCAGGGCCTGGCCCATGGAGATAAGATTTGGATCTTGTAACAAAGCACTGACATTTATCGTGCAGAAATCAGACACTACCATATAGATCTCACAGAAGAGCAACTCCTTCTTTCTTCCCATAGTGAAGGTCAACAAGTGCAGGAGGAGATCTTTGCTGCAAAGCCACAGCTGCATCAAGATCAAGCACAGCTGCTGACAGACAGGAAGCTGCCAACGACCTTTCCCCATCAGCAATCTCTCCTCTCTCCCAGAAATATTAACCAAGCAACAGACCTGTCCTTCAGGTGGAAAAAGCAGCTTTCCTTGCTGATGATGCTTTCTGCTTGCACCTGCTGAAGCACGGTGCACCAGGACGTTTTGGCCGGCAAATTCAGGACTACAGTTTGAAAGCAACAACTTGTCAAGATATGACACAGCAGCCAAGCTCTGGTTACTGATTAGGGAGGTAATTTCAGCAGCTGACTGTCCTTTAAAACTCCGTCCCAGAGCAGCACCAGCCCCGCAGTGCAAGCAGGACCTGCACTGTGGAGGTCATGCAGCATTTGTTGGGAAAATGCCCCTAAACCCATAAGGAATTAACAAGGGAAAGAAGGATGGTGGACAAAGATGTTTTCAAAGCAAAGCCTCGTGCTCTGTTCCTCCACTGCTTCTTGGAGAGTATGTTTTCACTGCAAACCAGTTGCTGCGTAAGTTACCGCTTCAAGCTCAGCTACCCAGGAATTAGACACAGCTATTTTTCCATCAGATGGTTTCTCCAGGACCTCACATGAGTGAGCTACGCAGCAGCTTTTAGATCCTTTTTGTCAGCCCTGGGCTCTTGCCCATAGATCCACCCCAAGCAGCTCACCTTGCCTCCACTGCCTGCATGAGTACATACTTATTTCTATGTACAAGCACCATTGGTGACACAGACAAACTTCACACCATGTGTGGGGAGAAAGGACATCAGTAAATTTGGGAAGATGAAGAGGAGCAGTAAGCAGGGATGCTCCTGCAGAGGTCTCCCCACGAACCAGACCTGCTTCTCCCATCCCGTGTGTAAAGTGGATCAGAGCTGGTGTTCGGGCCCCAGTTAACCCACCTGGAGTTGTGGTTTTGTGATCTTCACTAAGCTGTTGGGGAAAGAGGTGAATTTATGTAAATGTTAAAAGAGAACGGGGGTTTTTTTTATTTCCTATCAACCAAAGGAGCTGGGCATTTCTTAGCTAGTTTTAAGCACATTTGATTTAGTAGAAGCATCCTTTCATTTTGAAATGTGACAGAAGAGAAAAATGATGAAAAGCATGATAACCAGACTTGCCACAGGAGCCTCTCCCCTGTGGGACTGGCAGTCCCCAGGCTTCCAATCCCCTTTTGAAGGATCTGCTCTGTGCTCTCTGGGTGGGGGTGGATGCTGCTGCAACACGAAGCAACAGACTCCAAACTGCTGTCCCTCAGGCTCAGAAACTGGAGTGCTGACAAAGCTGCTTTGCCCCCTCTCAAGATGAGTGCATCCCTTTTGAAAACATAATTTACATTAACTAGGAAAAAAGATTTTTTGTGTTTTCTTACTTCAAGGATTTACGGGTCAGTCAGCAGGGTAAGCCAAAGCCTGGGGAAAGATTCACCTCATCCAACATTTCCAGCAAAGAGCGCAGCAGGGACGCCAGGACAAGCTGACCAGGGAGGTGAGTCACAAGACCCTTGCACTTGCAATACCTTGTGCCTTTGCAGTGAGAAGCAAAATATGTCTTTCCATGAACCCTGTGTAATATGGCAGCTCAGTACCGTAAGAGAACATTAAGGCAAAGCACATGGAGACATTTAAAAGTATTTGACACCTATTTGCCAGAAGTTCCAGGTGTGGACAGGCAAGATGGGTAGCAGTGTCTGACACTTGTCAGGTGTCATGCACAGGCAAATATTTGATTTCAAAATAAACTTTGCTAGCAGGGGATTATGTTGCTCTTTATTGTCCCCTCCTTGTCTGAAGACCACAAGCCGGCAATCAGATGCAGTATCACAATTTCTGTCTCCTTGTCTGCACTAGAAATCACTTCTAGGGCATCACTACCCCTATTATTTAAAAAGTCCTGGCATTCTGGTAGAAGGAGGCTCTGGGCCCACCTGACTGCATTCTCTCATGGGCGGCTGTGAAATTTCTCTGGTGTTAGCGGAACCCACTGGCTATCCAGAGATGGCCTCCAGGAGACCAACAGGAACTTCACAGCCAACACTAAGAGTGGTTTGAGACCCTGCCTGGGAACTTCTTGCTCTTGCTCCATTCCAAGACACTTAAGTATGCAGAAAATAATCTTGTTCGTTATTTTTTTTGTTTACCCCATGCATTTCACCCATGGATCTCAGGGTAACTCTCTGACACAAGCACTTTGTACTCCTCTTACAGTATTCAGTGACTAACACCAGCTCACTCATCACATGCCTATCCCAGTCTTTCACTAATCACTCATCCAATTCCTCTTTGTTTCTGCAGAAAATTGCATTAAAAAGCTCAGATAGAGAAATGCTTGTATCTTGGCCCAATGCCAACTACTAAGTCTCTTTCACAGCAACAATGAGCATGTTAAAAGACTTTGGTGTATTTTGTGCACACCAGATGCCAAAAATTCAATTACTAGATATTTAAAACATTGCTATAAATACCCAAATTATTAAAACCTTTGGTGTTAAGGCACCACCTTAGCAGTCACTTCTCCCTAAACAAACAGTCAGTATCACAGACATTTTCTGTTCTGAATGGAAGCAACATGTTTTCCAAAGGTGCTGTGTTTAGTATCCCAACAGTCTGCCTGGCTCTTCAGCCATAAAGACACAGAAAACGATGGTTTTGGAAAAAAGGCAGCCAGGCAAATAGTCCTCATCAGGAAATGGCTGTTTTTACACCTACCCGTGACAAGGAAGAGCTAGAAACCACCAAACTGCAAAATGAAAAAGCACTAGGAGGCACTTTGGACAGAGTTCCTGGGAAGTACGTAAAAAACAGTTTTCAAACCAAAAATTAATCATTTGTAGCAAGCTCTAAAATAGTCATAGATGTTGCAATTCAAGAGGAAAGAAAGTTGACAAATGCTTCTCACCACAATTTTATGCACTTGGCTTTAACGTAACAATCTTTAGTTCTGTAATTTCAAGACTACAGAAGGGGTTGCCTCGTGAGCTGCCAGACTAGCTATGTCCTCCTTCACAGGACTACCTCTGGGCATCTTATAATGAAAAGTTCCACGGGAAACATCTAGGTGACACCAGCTGAGTCTTTTAATAGAAACACACAAGTAAAGGTCATCTTTGCTCTCTCAGTGCTGAGCAAAAAGAGAACACCAAACAAAAGTGAGATGGGTGAAGCCACGCCTTAACAAGATCACTCGTGTTTCTCACTGTCTGTTGTCAAGGCTAATCAGGCTCCCACAGTATTTCTGGACATGGAAGCGCAGCAGCAATCACACCCAGTGCAAGTACTGGATTACACTGGCACATCTCCATGTGCGCACAGAGAAGTGAAACCATCCACACCGAGCCTGTGCCAGGGCAGGACCAAAACACCCCACCCAGGAGCCTTCAGCACAAATGAAGCAAACCAGCTCGGAGAGCTTTTGCCACACGGACGCAGCGACCAGCATCGGCATCTCCCCTTGCAACACAGGGGACCTGCTTTCCTGCTGCAAAGGGGAAGTGAGGGCTCACTTCTGCCCACTGCCCCCGGTGCTTCAGCTGTCTTAAGAGCAACAGAGGATGCAGCAGTCACCTACCTCCTACCTCTCTCCTCCAGTCCAGGCCCCTCGAGAAAAAATAAGAGCCTGCTCTGACAACCTTGTAGGGAGACAGAACAAGGCACTGGTTTCTTTCACAAAATACTGAAGCACAGCACTACCAACTCCATCACTCCATTTTATAACACCTACCATATCTCTAGCCAGCGTGAGAATTAAGAGCGCTTCAATTAAACCAAAACTGGTTTTAGTCAAACCAAATCACTTCTCATGAGTGTTGCACACAATTTGAAGAAGTATGCTGAGCTTATAGCTCTGAGGTCAGATCTCATACTTGACAGGAATTCTGCACAAACACGGACTTCTTGTAAATCTTGCTACTTTATGCTGGCTAAGGAGAAAGAGCTAGTAGAACATCAAAAAGGAGGATTCAGTTGTCAGACTTTTTTGCTATACAGAAAGGAATAGAAACGCAGGTTAAACAGAGTTCACAGGAACCTAATCTTCAATTAATCTTTGAAACAAATGCCTGACCTCACACATATTTTACAGTTAAAACTCAACATTCCTGAAGGCAGCTTTGCTGCCTAATCCAACAAGCTCCCCACCTCCTTTTTTTTTTTTTAAACTAAATACACAATCTTATATAAGTTCATTCTCTCAAATCATTGAACAAACAGGAATTATTCAAAGGGTTTGCTTAAAAAGACATGCCTTAAAAGAAACATAGCATAGTGCGTTGTGCTGAGCATCTGGCACAGTGTAGTCTCCAGTTATAAAATATAATTAGCTGGCAGTAGCCTTGGACATTTACTCTAGGAGATGAACTGGCATAACTGGTTTCTGTAACTCCATATCCATTTATATGAAATGTATTTTAAGAAAAGCTGGAAAGCCAAAGTGTTCTGGGTATCTTCAGAAGAGAGAGCTCTCCAAACCACAGTGCCAATCACACTGTGATGAAAAAGGTCTGATCCCTCTTACATCAGGCCTTCTTAACTATGGACCTACTCTCCTACGTGTCTGCTGAGCTCTCACTGTGGTTTCCGTGGATTCAGGGTGTTTCTCTGCACACCCGATAATGGTTAAATTGGTTGAAAGGGACACATCACCCTGAACTTCCTTCAGTTTTGCAGTTACCTGCAGGTGACTTTACACACTTACTTCACACCAGTATTCGAAGGGGGAAAAAAGATGATTTTTTTTATGCTAGCACAGCCCACAAACTATCTTCCTCCAAATTACAAGAAAACTAAGTTTGATGAGGCAGGCAATCCATGCTCTATAAAATTTGCTCAAAGTCAAAAGTAGAGAAGGAAAAAAACCAAAACAACTTCCCGAAACATGTATTGCCACCTTCTACTTGAATATGAAACTAAAAGTTAGTAGAAAAGACTCTAACTTTCGAGTTTGTGGTAAAAATGCACACTAGCTTTAACTGAAATCAGACAAAAATAATGTGCAATGCAGGAGAAATACTGAGAAATCTTTCAATGAGAAACTAGGGCTGTCCTACCTTCAGGCCACAGGAAAATCTGAATTAAAGATCTGACTGCAGAAATGAAACTCCTAGAGGCTGACTAGACAATTATTTAGTAAAACAGAAAGAACACACACAGGCACGTGCACTCATTCTCTCCCCAATTCTACAGGCACACAAGTCGCTGGTCTAGTTTTGAGTTTTGCTGCTCTTCCAGCACCCATTTGTTGGCCTATTTGTTTATGGTTAGCAGAGTAGCTTGCAGAATTCTCTGCAGAAGAGTTTTGCTAGGCATTTCAGATGTACATGCTTTCTTGCTTTGTGCATGCTTTCCCCTCACACCCTTTAAGCAAATATAACGTTTCCCTCTCCCCCACCCCCATTTTCCAGAAGAATCCAGCAGTTTTGACTATTCTCTTTCAATGCCCTCTAGTGTTGTATACATCTTCCCACCCTATCACCATGTCAGTGATAAGACAGCTAGTGCCCTACCACACAAAATCACATTGTCCTTTCACTTGCCCCATATCCCCTGCCATCTCTGCCCATCATCTCTTACTGTAAAGTTGGACAACGTGCTCTGCCTGTATTTCATCTAAAACCACTTCAGAGAGGTCCCAATTGCAGCTCCTGCTGAAAGAGCATCTTGAGCTCCCTCAGCAGCACAAAGCAAGACGCCATCCATGGCATCAAGCTGTATTAGGCAAATGTTTGGACCACTAGAGCACGGGACCTGTAACCTGTGAATTCTCTACAGTATATTAAGAGCAGGGTATCTCCTCCCACCACAAAGAAAGTTTGCTGCTTTCTTGCTCTGGCTTCTGGCACTACAATTGCTCATGTGTTTTTACTGAAGACACTCATATGGAAACACTTCCACAACTATTTATTTTGGCCAAAGTTGAAACATATATTGTATCTTAGTAAGACACAGGAAACAGAATTCCGAAGACTCTGAAGAAACATTTAGCCAAGCTAGTCCATTTATTGAGCCTCTATCAACTAGGTTTTGATTAACAAGGGAAAAGAACAACAAGCAACATACAAAATAAATACCAAAAACAAGTCCCCTTCACATTCATAAAGTTTTCTGGGGACAAACATTAGAAGAGATAAAATGCATTCTAGTTGGAAGAACGTGCCTTGGGTTTATTAGAAAAAAAATTCTTAGAGAAGAAGATTGTCTTAAAAGAAACTATTTTCATACAGCACTACACTTAAAAACTGAATCATACACCAAAGAAAAAGCTGTGAGGGAGAAAAGGTTTATATTTACATATAGGACACACAGTACAAAGCAGTCGCTGGACTTAACTTTACATTTAGAGTTTATACCATTAGTGTGGGTGAGCTATGGACCAGGAGAGCTCTGAGTTTTTCACAAGATTACACTAGTGCAGGCTCTAGGTGGATGTCCCTGCAGACACCTTAGTTCTATCAATCAGTACGGAAGCTGTGCGACAGCACTGGTGTAGACAGGTAACTGTTCTGACCATTACCTCCAAGGCAAGAATTTATACAAATGAAGACACCTTTGCTCTTAGCCTCTCCATGCTTGCTGGAAGAAGATTCACCATCTCCTTACTGAGTTCTAGTTCAGTTTCAATGGCAGGGACAGCATCTGGATACTTCTCACAATAGTCTACCAGAAACGTGTAATATTCCAATGATGTCTGCATATTTTCCAGTTGCTTTTTGCTATCAGAAGTAATAAGCTTACCATATAGTCGTGCAATATGAAATTTAGCCACCATTGCAGGGCGAAGAACATCTTCCTCGAGCTTTTCAGGAAACACCTTATCAGGGTTCCTCAAAGAATCCAAGAAGAGTTCATAATATTTGATTGCGAACTGAGCCAGAGAATTAATTTTTTTAACTGTGTGGGAGTCTAGTTTCTCTAACCTGTTACCAATAGCTACCTTTAAATCCATCATCTCATAATAGGTGTCAGCTAATTCACACTGAAGCTGCCTACAAATCAACAGGTAGTACTGGGGGTTCAGGTCTGCATAGATTGGCTCCAGCATGTCTATTCTACGTTTGTGCATTTTGCAGCGCCTCTCATAGTCTTCTTCAAAGAAAGCAAGTACCTTAAACAAAGCACTGTGATCTTGAACAATTTCAATATGGTCAGTAACATAACCATCAACCTGAAAGAACTCTTTTGCTTCCTGAACATAGTTCTGACCAACCAGGAAGATTTCTCTGGCTTCTTGAAAATCTAAAGGATATACGCCGCTCACTTTCTCCTCCATGGCCAAGACAGAGTCACATATATCACTTGTCCCAAAAAGAACAGCTTTTTTCCTGCCCTTCTCTTTTTCATCCTCTTCTTTTTTCCTTTGGGCTTTAAGTTCCAATTGCCTGTCTGGATCCAGCTCTCCTATGTTATCCTGAAACGAGAAAGCATGCTAATTAAAAACAAATCTGGCTTATAGATACATACACAATCATTTTGAGTCACCTTCAAAATACAAACTACTGAGCAACAAGACAAAAGAGAAATCATTTATATATTAAGCCTTATATTAACAAAAGAATCATGTAAATTACAGTATCAATTCTGAAAAGACATAAAATTAAGGTGGTTCAGTCTCCCTAGCCTATGTGACAAAACAGCCAAAGGAATAAATGTTAAGCTCAAAGGCTCTGCTCCACAAAGCATTTCAACAAATGCTGTTTTAAACATCTGTAGAAATACTCAAATGAATTAAATGAACTGAATCAAATCCGAATTAATGAAATGCTTGAATGAATGAGAACATCAGCGCACAAAACTGTTGCATATTAAGACAATGTTCTTACTAGCAGTTAAAAAAGAAGGAATCTGTCAAATCAAGCTGCAAGAAAATACAGCAGAGAGAAGGAAAATTTGTGAGGTTGCTGTAAAAGCAATGCACGGATCACTCTACAGAGCTGATTTCCTATCTGTGCTTACCTTTAAGTGCTGCATTTAAGTCAAAGCATACCACGAAACACCTGCTACACTGCAAGCACTTGTTTTGTTCACTGGGCAATTGCTTATTCCTTGTTACCAACTGCAAATTGATTCCTCTTGCAAACATCAAAGCAGACTTGGTTTGCTGTTAGACAATGACAGCTACAGAACAGATTTTCTGTTACCTCAAGCAATTTTCGAGCACTTTGCAGAAGATTCAGGCAATACTTAATCCAACACCTTGCAATTTCAGCTTTCCTCTCTGGAAGGTCCTGTTGGTCTGGCTCTGTTTCATCTACTGAATGGACATAAACACATAAAAATTTTAAGGGAAGTCCAGCACTCCAGCAAGACCCTCAAATGTTACATGCAAAGAATATGATGCTAGTATTTAATTTTTCCTCATGGTTAAACAGAAACACGTTCTCCATGTTAGTTTATGTAATAGTTCTGTAAACTGTCATTTCTGGTAGAAACCCGTATAGATTAACATGGATTTATCACGTATGAATTCTGAAAATAAATAGATCATAATGTATCTTTAAAAAGACCTTTCATCTTCAAGGCGTTTTACTGGAAAAGGTTTCCAGATCTCTTTGTAGTAAGAGAAAATCAGGATAATTCATTTTCTGAGATTCAGCTGCTTGCCCAGTAATTGTTTCTGAGGATGATAAGGGCATTGGCATTGCAAGCGGCCCCAGACTTGCTACCAAAAAAGGGAACAAAGTAGGGGAAACTGCCTTTAGTTAAGCTACCTGGTACAAACACAAGATTTATTAGCTCTACAACTTCTGTATTTTTCTCCCCAAAGTCTCCCCATTATCATAAATAGCAGCACTGCTGATGTCTCAAGATAACATTTTCATAAACCAAACAGATTTCAACAAAAACTCACTTCCCAGTCTCTATGCAGAAGGCAGTGAGTTGGCTGAACAATGAGAGGACATTCTTACAGGACAGCAGCACTTCCGTTCACCAAATAAAAAGCCAGCTTCAGACTCAGACTCCAAAAGTTTCTTGCACTGGTATTCACACTGGACTGTCAAGCTGTGCCTTTGCATCAATGCCCAAACAGCAAGCAGGACAGCTACAACTCCAAAAACAGCCATTGATGAGGCTGCAGCATCTCGCAACAAAAAGACAATACAAGTACCTTCTGGATTTGGGGTTTTAAAAGCTGCAGTTCTGCTCCCTCTTTTAAAGCTATTCCCAGGAAGCACCTGGTTTGGTTCACTGAATCACTGTGCATTTTTAGCACATGTAAAAAGCCAAATGGATGAACAGAGACATTGCCACTGTTGAAGTGGATATTGTTTTAAATTTCACTTTTATTCTGGTATGCTTTCTGAAACACCAGCAACAAGTACTTGAGTTTTTCTCAAAGGGTCTACTTGTAGCCAATCTTGAGCTGTAGTAGTAGCCACTTTTCAGAAACATTCAACTTCATTGCAAAATATTTTAGACAATTACCACTGAACTAAATTTTGTACATTTGTTAATGTTTAAACTTCAGTTTTAAACATTAACGGATGATGATGCTTAATTCACAATAATTTTATTCAAAACTTTTTTATAAACTTACCATCTTCAGCAGATGGCACCTGTCCAGCTTGGCTAAAGATGACACTGGCTGCTGCTAAGCAGTGTCGAGCCTCCATAAAGCACTCCTGAGAGAAACAGAAACAGAGCAGCACTTAGCACTGGTGTGAGCAGCCTAAGCACTGCTCTCACTTGGCCTAAACCCTCACCTCACAGAGTGAACATACATGACTACAAGGGAAATGACAGAACTGAGAGACTCTGGAGCATATTCCCTGGGCACTGTAAGAAAATACACAATTTTTCCACACCTATTACTTAATACAGTATTTTCTAACCAATTGTTTTTTCTGTACCACAGCCACAACACCAAGCCTTGCCTTTAATATTAGCTATGCACACTGAACATTCTGACTGTTCTGCTCTCTGCTACTCTGGCTGCCTTGAGGTGAAGGAAGTGATGCCTTGTAGCAAACACTATCACAGGGTGTTAGTGGGAACAAGCAGGATATACAAGTCAACATCGTGAGTCAGATCTAGACTCTTTTACCTATATTTGGCAGTGCACTGTTAAACAATTAGTGATACCAATGCATTGAAAAGATATGGAAATTAGGAGTTACTACTGAAATTAGCATTAACTGGATTAGGTAGGGCAGGAATCTTTTTAAGCATCAGAAAAAAAATCATCTAAGTCGTCTGGAATATAGAAATTCCTAAATAAAGCTGAAGCACTTCCTAACAGTAGATTGTGTAGAAGCAAACAGCTACCAACTCACATATTCACTTTAATGTTCACATAGGTTCAAACAACTCTTGAGCACATGCTAAGGTACAGAGGACAATAATTTACAGAAAACAATGAGCCATACCTTGGCTCTCAGATGCTTTTTGTTTTAAAACTTTATTGTAAGAGAACAATATAAGAAAGAATTTTAAATTCAATTATTATAATGTTAAAGTTTACTTATGAACGTGACATCACATTATTGCTAATATTTCATTAACTATAGAGCTTTTCTCATGTTTACACCCCTGTTCATCTTCCCCACTGTCATCGCAACACCACAGGAAAGCCACCATGTCCTCTTTAGAAACAACTGACAGATGCTTCAAGTTAGAAGACAACTTGCGGTTTTATAGGTGCCCATTTTAAATTCAGCTTGGAGCCCTGTCTCAAAGAGCTGTTTAAACAACTGTTTTAGTTGACAGTAATACTAATGGTATAACTACAGCAGAAAACCATTGGCTATATTACCTTGGAGAGATAGTACTGTGACAAAGTGGCAGCATTGCGTGCCCATTCTACTGGGTAGTAGCCACAGTACTCAAGCTGTCGTTTCAGAGTAGTATGGCAATACTGAGCAGCCTTCTCAATCATGTCCAGGTGCTGGTAGACTTGTGCCAGGTAATACAGAGTATGCGTGTAGGCTTTTTCAAATCTGGAAAAAAACAACAGTCTCTTTAGATTTCTTTCTTTTTTCCTCCCTAAATACACCCTCATAATTAAAAAAAAAAGTAATAATAATGTAAGTACACTGCTTAACACCCACCTTTTGGATCTTTCTTGGTCTGTGAGTTTTTCTTCTTCTGCCATGAAATGCTCACTGGGATCCAGGGGAGGATTTCCATCCTGCAAGGGTACACTATACATTCAGCAAACTACATTTCCTTATCTGTGGCACAGTGCTCCCTCTCCTGGCTGCACATCATTTACCATTTGCCAATCCCAAATTTAACAAAGCTTTGCGTAACCCATCTCAGTGACACATCTCCAGGGCAATCCCACAACATTCAGGAGATTTAGAGGATGAAAGTCACAATTCCACATGGAATGACAATGTTCACAGCTTGTAGGAGACTTCTGCTTATGTATTTTAAAGCAATGCATGCTGCCTGCACCAGAGATACTCAGCCTGGATTCTACAGGACTCTACTGGGCATCTTTATTTTGTACAATAGCATACTGGGTTTTGAGGCATCAATTTAATACCAAGCATGCCTTCAAGTGTGAAATATTCGTTTGCCCAGCTGCACTGATCAGTAGCAAGAAAACATCCTGCAGGAAGTACTGCAGAGAATATCAAGTGCAGAGTGCTCAGCAGACCTGCTGTGAAGACTAACCGCTGTGAAGGGACTCCCAGTACCAACGAGCTGGCAAGATCCTTTACTCAGACAGACAAATGAGACAACACGCAATGTCTTTGGAGGATGAAGCTGTTAAACCTTCCTATCAGGCATAATCTACGTGCAAGTTATTAAATGCAGTAGTTCACACCATTAGAAGCACGTCTTTGTTTTTTAAACCACGAGTTCTGTCAGAATCCTTACACGGACAACCATACACATTTTGCCATTGCTGTCCAAGTTTGCCTTAAGACAACTGTCAATAACATTACCAGACAGCTCACAGGCAACCCCAACAGATTAACATTGCTTATGGCAGAGCTTTATTAGCCTGTGCTTATCCCATTTCCTTTGCAACTGTTAATAACCTCAGATGTCAATTCTGAAACACTTCAAATGAAACCATCTTTTAAAGACAGCTTTTCTCCCATTACACAGTGCATCCTAGAGGGTGTCCAACGTGTCTGCCAGCAACGAAGTCCAGGTTAGTATGCAGCTCGTCTAGCCCTTTCCTAACCCCATCTATTTCTTAGCTCAAGAGAAGGTAAGGCAACAAATAAAAATCAGTTTCAATAAATCATTTTCGTAAGTTAATACAGACTCAGGCAGGAACAGGAACAAGGGCAGAGAATACGCTCACTTTACAGGGAAAAAAACATACTACGTTTGTACTGCTTCTCATTAAAAATCCCTGAATGGACTTGTTTACTTGCTTTTAATAGAAGTGTTTTACTCATCTTAAAAAATTAACAAATGTACCTGAAACAGATAGTGACAAATTAATTAAAGCATGTTTAACTTACCAGAGGCATGTAGATTTTTGTATATGATCTTTTAATCTGCAGGGTTTTGTTCACACCTCATTAGTTTTTAAGATGTGAATTCATAACCCTACCCCTTGTTTTCTTTAGATACAAAGCTTCTAACAAGATCTGGAGTATATTCTGGCAAGACTAGAGCTATTCCTGCAAAGAAAGCAACTGAAACGACACAGTAAGCAAAACTCTCGCCTCCTTCCTGTATCTACAGATCCATCTCTGATATAAGGCCTTATGTCTTTACTTTACCAGAAAGAGCTCTCCAAGTTTCCTTTCTAAGTGGACTTCATCAGCCCAAGCTCCTTGCTTTGGTTTTGCTTTAGGCAGGGGAAACCACCCTATCCAATTTTTAAGTTAATTAGATCCAGTCAGTAAACAACTAAATCCACCTGCTCAGGAAAATGTCTCCATCAGCAGCAGTTTACCAAAGACGCCCTGACAGAAGAAGGCTTCCTGATAGCCTAAAAATAGGGAATGTTAAGAAAAGTATATTCATGTATTTATAATTTGTGAAAGACATAGGTTGACACCATTGTATAAATCTGTAGTTTCTTCTAAAAGAAAGACTTAAAGCATTGTTATGTTTGACTATGTAATGCCTTGAACTGTAAGTGGCAAACAATGTTAGGGGAAAAAATGTGGCAAACAATCTGATGTGGGCTGGTCACATACGTGTCACCATAGTCAGGCAGCAAAGCCCCAGAAGAACTATTCAGAAACCACTACTAACAAAAATTAAGAGTTTCAGAAAAGCCTACAGCGAAAATGTGAAGTACTTGGCAGCACTTTAATCCACTATACCATAGTACCAGTTTAATTTCATAATCACTGGAGCAAGTGCCAGAAGCTTTTGGAGGTCATGTGATAGCTGGGGCTGGGTATAAATATTGAACGTGAACATCAGGAATTAATTAGAGAGAATCTGTAGAGAGATGTAGTATCTCTAGTTAGTCCAACTGATCCAGAGGGCAGGAAATAAGCTGAGAAGCCTTTCAGCACAAGTGGGGCTTTCTTCTGGTTCCAATACCTGTTCTATCACTGTAGGCCAGCATGGCTGCAAAGGTGGAAAGATGGCAGTAACCAACCAATAAACACTTGCCCATTCTAAAAATCTCTGCAAGATTAATTGGTACTCTAAACCAATTTCATGTAAAACTTGAACTGAACCTGTAATTTCATGAAACTAAGGTCTGTCCAACCTATTCAGCTGTCTTAAGACACAGCCACTGCTTCTTGAAGGCCACAAACGTTTTTAGCTCACTCTAGAACTGTCCCTGAGGCAAGTCAGTGTAGAAACAGCTTTGCAAAGAGCTTAAAAATAGCACAAGGGAGTCTTTGTAGGATACACAGCAGAATCCACAGCTCAAAAGGTTGTTTAATATGCATGAAGGGTTAGCTGCTTGTGAGATTGTCCTCTTGGATGTGGAACTAAACTACTTGCCCCTGCAAAACACTGCATAGTCAGAGCAAACCACGCAAATATTAGTTTTGTTTCCTTTTCCCACTGAAAGCAATGGAGATTTTTATCCCATTTCCAATATAAGATTTAATAATAGTCATTATTAAAACCCGAATTCTACCTGGCATCAACTTTGGATTATTAAAGGGTTTTCAAAAGGGACCATTATTTTTGAGCAAAATAATTTTCTATTTTGAAATTAGCAAGTAGCATTCAAGTCTGCCTTGTCTTATACCACGGTACAACTCATATCACTTGCCAAAAGTATCACAGCAGCCAGTATAAAGCACAGAAACTCAAATTCCATTTCATGTTTATTTCAAAGATTACTTAACCTGCAAGTGGCACGTGAAAGTAAGACCTGCCATGATATTAACACAGTACCTCTTTCATGTATTGATTATACAAGGCTTCTGCAGATTCCAAGTAAGTCTGTGCAGTTTCAATTTCATCCCTTTGAGACCACAGGATACCCAGATTGTTCTAAAGGTAAAAGGTGAAAAAACCAGTCATGTTCCATTTACATCACACATTTTTTTCCAAACAATTGATCAGTCTTCATCCTTATATATAGGTATATGCATGTGTCTTCTAATAAAAAGGATTTCAAAACCCAGAAATTGTGCCCACAAAGTTCACTGTGAGTTGCTCAAAGGGGAGAAGGTTCTCACATAGCAAATTTCACCTCACAGTCTAACTTTCTCTGTTTACTCTGCTAGATAAGGACTGGTGAGCTGAAATAATGAGCTTTTTCCATGGAGTACGTTCTGCATCCAATTCATGCAGCTTTTACATCACATACAAATATCATAAAAACAGACAAGAAATCATAAATTTGTAAACATGACTCCACAGGAAAAAAAAATATGCTACGAATGAATGCTTCTGTATTTTCAACAATGGAAAGAGATGAAAAGCACCTCTGAGATGCAAAAGTTATAGATTATTGCCTTCAAATTTAAGTTAAAGCAATGTACATAGTAACTTACTGCATCTGCAAACCCAACTTCTACAAAAATGCCACTAATTTTATTAATAAGATGAAGGTGTTAATAATAATCTGTGTCTGATATGCTAATTTAAATCCTAGGTAGTGCTGTTATAGAATTCAAGAGGGCTAAAAAAAAACCCCAAAACCTTCAAAATAATTAGAATGTGTAGCTGTATCCCAGCCCTATATCCCTTTCAATTCCATTCTACTGTTTTTCTAAGAAAGCACATCACATGTTGTTTACGAACTGAAACGCTTTGCCCAAGGCCAAGCAGTGGAACAGACCAGATTCCATTAGACAGAGACTGGGATACGCAACTTCATGCAAAAGCTCAGAAATCAGAAGTACGGCTAAAGAACGAGGCCCAGCAGGAAAAAGGAATACCTCTTCCTTCAAAATAGCAGCTAATGCCGTGGCAACACACTCCAGACACCACAGAAGGTGGAGAAGTACAGCCATTGATGATAATCATTGCTTTTAAATCAAGAATGGTTTAAATTAAGTACTCAAGCCTGTTACTGCCCTTGGAACCAAGAGCTGAGGGCTCGTTTCCCAGCACTGTATGCAGCTCCACACCTTAGGACAGTGCCAGGCAACAGCAGACCCATCACTATTGGACCACAGCACTTCATATGCTCAATAAACTTTATCCTGCTGCTTCCTGAAGGCCCTGAAACAGTGAAGTCCATGCAAACTTTACTCTAATAGAGAGAAGAGCTGCTTTGCAGAACACCATTTCAGAAGCGCAGTGGAATCTCTGGTGCTGAGCCACAAGAGCCATATCTCCCCAGGAACAAGTGGAAAGATGTTATCTTATTTTGGTTGGAGCAATCTCTTTATCTTATAAAGGGTAACAGATTTGTAACAGTGTATCCAAAATCTCACACTGAAGGACAAGGAGCAGATGTAACCTCACTGTTCCAGACAACTCGCTAATTTAACCAGTGTAAGACAAATCATTGTTTCACTTGCACCTTTCCACACCAGCCCACAAGTCCTTGACAGTTTGACAAGGAAGCACTATGGAACCTTTTCTAATTAGAGCAACCATTTTTGACAGAGACATCTAAATAATTGCTCCATTTCATTTACAGTCTAGAGTCAGATACCTAAGATACCTAACTATACACCAGCTACCATGATAGAGTGATCACTCAAAGGCCCTTCTGCGAATCTTCATGTAGCAAAAACTAATTTTGATAACAGTACTCCTTTTTTCAAAACAAAGAGAAACTATTATTACTTCAAGCATCAACAAAACTGTATTTACCCATCTGGGACAAAATACAATAGCTTAAAATATAACAGACAATGCTGAAAAGCAAACAATTTATCATCTCAGGATAAGGCATCAAGAAAAGCACCTCCCAACTTCACTTTGACAACCACTGAGTTAAGGAATCACAAATAAGTTCTGGACGTAGTGAGGTCTTTTACTAATTTATTCTTGCACGGTTCTTAAAAAAGTTCTGTCTCAGTCTGTCCAGAAGAGCACGCTGTTCTGTCAACACCCAGTTTCAATTAGGAGAACACATTTTAGATGCTCAGCACGCCCAGAGGCATCAGCAGGAGGATTAAAACAGAAGAGCACCCCTCCAACAGCCATCACTTGTGAATGATTCCTTCCAACAAGAACTGAACGCCAGGGCTGCTGTGTTTATTACGGTTAAACGAGCAGCACCTGTCAGGACACGGGATTGCCCTGGATCTCTTCGCAGCCCACTGCAGAGACCACCCGGCAGAGTCCGCAGGCACAAGGCCCCGCTCCGCCTGAGCCCCCCGCCCCACGGACACCCCTGCAGCCTCCTCTGCCCACCTGGGCCTGTATGTAGAGGGACACGCAGTCCGGGGAGAGGCGATGCGGCTCCAGAAGCTGAGTGCAGCGCTGCAGGTGTTCCTCGCCGGCCGACAGCTCCTCGGTGTCGGTGTGGTTGACGCCCAGCTCGTACTCCAGCACGGCCCGCCGCACGGCCAGCACCGCCTCGCCGCCCTCTTCGGCGGCGCTCAGCAGCTGCTTCACCTCCTGCAGCAGCGCCCGGGCGCTGTATTTGGAGCGGTACGGCTCCGTCTCGGGGTCCTTGAGGGACTCCACAGCCGAGAGCGTGCGGGCGGCGCGGAACTTCCCGCACACCGCGGACCACCCTCCGCCCGCCGCCATCTTCCCGCGCGCCCGTCCCGCCCCGCGCCGCCTGACGCGCCCGCGCCCGGCCCTGACCCCGCCCCGTCGCCATGGCCGCGCCCCCTCAGGCGGTACCGTGAGGGAGCAGGGAAACGGGAGCGCCCCAAAGGACACCGCAGCGCTGGAACCAGCGGGAAGCGTTCGAGGAAGAGTGCTGAGGGGTTGATGCCCAGCTTTTCTGAAAAAAATTTATTTTAGAACCCGATTTTTTAACGCTGCTAAAGAGGCGAGGCGTGGTTACTGTCCGTGTTTGGATGAATTTTGTTCCCTCACAGTGCTGAGTTTCCAGCACACGCACCGGGTCACCGATGCCCTCACAGGCAGCAACTACTTTGCTGGACAGAAAGAAAAATATCCCAAAACACCCGGTCATTTCAGCAAACATGATTTTTAGCCATCTTCAAAGACAGGCTGCTTTATCAAAGAATAAAGACAAGAAGGAGTGTCTAACAGGCTTTTACTGTCTGATAAAATTCAGCTCAGTCCCGTATCTGTAGCAGAGGTTAATCAAGTGTTCTTTTAAAGTCCCCGATTTCCACTCTTGAACCAGCTGTTTCTCTTGAAGTCTCCTTGCCTGCTCTTTCCGAACCTGGAGAACCCTCGTCCCGCCTCCTGGGGATACTCTTCCAGCTCAGGCAACTCACTTGCCACCGACAGCTGCCAGCGCCGTGTGTCCTTCCACTGCTCCTGAAACAACACCAATGTAACCAGACTTTATGTCCCTGCAGGGGTGTCCAAGGTACTTGTAGCATCAGAAGCAACACGGAACGCAAAGGCATTTCCAGACAAATCCCACCCCTGCCAAAATAGGCCATTGGATCCCCCACGGAAAACCCAGTCCTGTGACAAAGGATAAACAATCACAAGGGACAAGAGGGAACGAGGTCAACGGAAAACTGGTGAACTCTCAAATACACTGGAGAGGCCAAAACACAGACTAGCCAAGGACCACAGAACTTTGCTTAATGAAATAGGGTAATATCATGGGAACAGAAATGAGAAGAGGTATGGCAGGGTATTTTCTAATGACTATGCTGTGTTCTTTCTAGTCACTCTGCTGTCTATGCAACATCTTATTAAAACCACAAACCTTTAACCTCCCAAACTACCCTATACTCAACCCTACATGGCAGTTGCCAATTTTCAGATCACCAGGTTTTAAAGGCAGCTCTGGCTACACAAACATACCTGTATGTTACTCAGTTCATCAACAGGGATATCAAAGCACACGCCCTAAAAAAACAAAACAAAAAAAGAGGCACAAATTTACAGTGAAAGAATAAAGGTCTCAATAACCAATCCCACTACATATATATTTCTCATGGTTTTTTTTAGGAGGCAATTCCTGCATTATCATTTAGGAGTAATCTCTAATAAGTCTTTTAAAGCACTCAACTAACATCAATGACTTTTTTTTAATAGCATATGCATAAACAGCATACTCACGACAGGTTACCATTTCCTGAGAAATGAGATTGAGTAGAGATAGTGTGGCACCAACATTTCGTACCAGTACCTCAGAACTCCAACCTCAATCACTGCAAAAACTGGCTGTATGTGAACACACACAAATCCCCAAATTCCTTCATTCCCAAGGCTGGCCATCTTACCATCTTCCCCTTGAGGAAACGCATTGCAGACACTTTGTTATCGACCTCCTCCCCAAGCTGTTCCTTCAGCCCCCGCCACGCATAGCCCATGGTATGCATCTCTATTGAACACTTCAACACCATGGTCACAAAACCCTGCAGGAAACAGAAAAAAACTTTAACAAGGCTAAACTTGGTGAAATCTACTGCTAGAAAACAGATTAAAAAAACCCCAAAATGATACAAGAACCACAGTCCAATCACAGGGTATGTCCAAAATTTTGTTACCACACAATGAGCTGGGCCACGTTCTCCCTAAATGCATTAGAAAAAGGAAGTGCTGCACTTTTCTTCAGTCAAGATCTCTTTGAGATCAGGTAATCACATGCTATACTTGCAATATGACAGAAACGTAAAAGATTCCTGATAAGGGGGAAACTACAATAGCATTAATCAATCTGTTTGCTTGTAAAATGTCATTAATCAAACTCTCTTAGAGCATCAGAGTTTTCTGTTGCTTCAGTCTCTGGAGAAATTCTTTTAACTCTCATCACAAGAAATTTTACTGATTTCAAGTTTCTCCCGGGAAGAGCTGATTTCAGCTAAGGAACAAGCAACACAGGAGGAGGAGCCTGGGGGTAACAGCTATTCAGAAACCCAGTTGAAAAAGGCTGGGAAGGAGATGCCACACGTGTCCTGGACACAAGCAATTCATGCATCCATCCTTGTTACCATGGGTGCATCATTACTTACAGCTGTTGAGTTGAGCAGGGAGCGCTGCTGGATGTGAGATGCCCCGGAAATGTGCGCCAGGGCTGCAGCCAGGGCAGCCACTGCCCCCTTTTCATCTATCAGCTCTTCAGCTGATTTTCTGAAGTAGTCTACTGCAGAGGGAGGAACAGCCTCCAGCAACCTACACAGTTACAACATGGGTTTAAAGAGGTAAGAAAAGGCCACTGTGAAGTGCAGCCATGTTTAAGACATACCCTAATTTGGTTATTTCTGAAAGAGGCGGGGGGAAAAAAAAAAGATAGGAAACTAAGAACAGCTACTTCTGTTACAGCTACTTCTGGTACAACAGCTCTCCCCATCATTTTTCAGTACACAATGAACCCAACACCATGTCCATCATCTGCTTCACACTGGTCAAATCCTTGCATAACTATAATAATCTGCTTCAAGGCAATTTCCACCACTAGGGCAACAAATGTAAACGGAGATGCATGGAATAAAAGCCACAACCCTTGGAAACAATACAAAGAAACATAAGCCAGGGCTAAAACATCCTCACTACTGCAGAGTAACTCCTCATTATACCAAGTATTGCTTTTTGCACACTGCTTCCACCACGTCATCTGAACAGACAAAATCAGTTTCCCCTCGTGACAGTAATTCCCTCACCTGTCACTGATTTCTGATTTCATAAACAAAGGTTAACTTCTGCAAAAATTTAGAGAACATTATGTTCCATGAAAAGGTCTATGTTCAGCTCACAAAGATTTACGGACACCATCTTATGTTGTCTATACACAAAGCAGCTGACTTCTACCACATAGGCAAAGCCATGCTCACATACAGGTGTGATCCCTTAAAGCTTTGCATTAAGCTCTAAGCATCTAGAGCAACAACATTTCTAAACCTTCATTAAGAATAGGCAAATAAACTTACTTTTTGGCATCACTACTTGAAGCTTTAATTACATCTGTAGCAGAGGGAACACCTACACGCTTAAAGGCAATACCCTGAAATCAAGAAAACACATTAAAGGTATTTTCAGCTCTCCACAATTCAATGCTACCTACATCACATCACTGAGACCTCTATGTGCTGTTTACAAGATCAACGCACTCTTTACTAAGTTATTTCTAAAGCCAAAATAAAGCTTTTAAGTTCCCAGCTTTGTTAATCTGGAGCTACTTTACTCCAATGTACATGCAGACTGGGATGCAAGGCATGGTCTGCCTCATGCATTCCTGTCCCAGCCTGCCTGCTGACATCCACAGAGGACTGCCAGCATGGGAAAACTCAGGCAATGCAAGAACAGGCCAATACAAAACCATTTATGAACACCAAATATCAGCACTTTAGCCCCACTAGTCCATGGGACAGGAGAATCCCATTCTGGACTCATAAGCAGCCCATGATTACAAAGTCTAAGAGAAGCAGGGTGCTTTCAGGGCTGAACAATTTCCTTAAGCAGAGATCTGAGGCACAACTCACCGCTTTGTGCTCAACTTGTTTCAGAAGATCTTCTTCTCTTCTCTGAAACAAACAAATGCAGATGCCAGTACGGCCAGCTCGACCCGTGCGTCCGGAACGATGGATGTAGGAATCAACATCCTTCACAAATTCAGATCAACATGAGAAAACTTTACGTCATTTAAACTGCTGACATTTCAGATTAAATGCAAGCTAAATTCAATTCCAGAAGCCTAAGGAGTGATACATTATGTGTTTATACCCAAACTTACAACTACACATAAACCACTCAGGTTTGCCTGTGCTCCCCCACCCAAAAGTATGCTAGTCAGCTTTAACAAACACTGCTGACAGACATTTTAATTTTTTTAAAATAAAAAGCTCCACTAGAGTTTCAAAAGATGAAAAAGGCAGCAGAAATATTTTAGAATTTTTATTAAACTCAGCAACATTCAGAAGGAATTCAGAAAAGCTGCACAATACCAAAATCTGTCTTAGGAGTTTCCAGAGTAAACAAAACCCAAGACTTTAATCAAAGCTCAAACCGTAAAACTTGCAACTACAAAATTTTAGACCTAGCATTTACAAAGAATTCACCTAATTTGTGAACTGGAACAGAACATACTTCTGATGGAACAGAAATAACCCACCACTCTGGCATAAAGAAAAAAAATGTAAATACAATTTTAGTTTCCCCTAATGACTTACTTTTGGTGGTGAGCACTGTATAACAAGGTCAACCTCAGGAATATCCAAACCGCGGGCAGCTACATTTGTTGCAATCAGAACTTCAAACACACCGTTTCTGAAGCCTTTTAATGTAATTTCTCTCTGTTTCTGTGGAATGTCACCATGCAAGGACTGGGCATCCTGTCAGTGCAACAAACCATCAACACGTCAGTTAACAGGAGTCCAGGCTGCAGCATCTGAAGATATTTAACTGCAAACCCCACAATACTGTGCAGAGCAACAGAAAATAATTACGTAGCTGATACCAAAGGAATATAAAGCATCCTACTTTCTTTGATCCATCTCTGAGATTTACTGTGAAAGCAGCATGGCCAACTGGCAGAAATTGCTGCAAGTTTTTAATGTGGATGATATATGAGATTTCTTTAATACTAGGCAAACCATGTATTCCCACCACTGCTCATTCCCCATAAATCAGCATGTAGTATCAAACAGGATTTTCTCTGAAAAATATGCAGCACTTTTCCTCATACTCAGAAAAAGGGCAGTAATTCAAGCAAGCACAGAAGACCCGCTCAATAGACCACCTAAGATCCAAACAAACTCTCGGCAAACCTTCCAAGGGCAACAAGACATTTTGTTCTATCATATTTGGATTTTCCTGAATGACTGTTTAAAGATCAAACACCACTAAGAGATGGGAATCCAAAAAGCACACTAACATAAAATGGGATATGTCCACTACACTAGCTCCTGTTTGTTACAATTACTGCTATCTCCTGGTTATTCAGCATAAGCTGCGTATTTCCTATTGATCCATGTCCTGCACAATTTTAAAGCCAAAGGAATAAATTCATAAAGAAACCTACGAGGATATTTTGACTTCAAATTTCAATTTTTAGAAACTGCTTTCACAAGCCTTAAAACCACCCAGAGAAACAATTTTCTTCACACAGTTGCAACTTCCTATTTATTTAAGGGCATCCAACCCCTGACTTTGCAACCTTCTATTAATTTCAGGGCATTCAACCCCTGACTATTGGAATTGCTGCTCGCCGTTCAGCCCCCAGTACCTGTTTGAGCGAAGCATTCATTGCCAACTCATTTGCTTCCTTTTTGGTCTCACAAAAGACAATGGTCCGCCCACAGCTGCCACTGTAGACTTGAATGATGTCCCCAAGAACTCCTGCTCTCTGAGAGGAGCGACACTGTATAGCCAAGTGCTGTTTGGGAAAGAAACAAGAAACAAGAAACCTACGACTAATCCAAGCCACACACAGGACAGACAAAATGAACAAAACAAGTATTTTAATTTTTTTTAAGCTTGCAAACAAAATCTATGTGTCAACCACGTGAAAAGTCATCCCATACCCCCATTCGTAAAATCAATGCATAACCGATTTTACCAAGGCCACTTGCTTTCAGGACCTCCACTGCTCTGCAGCAGAATCACTCACTTCCACAGTTGTGGCTGTCCTTTGAGTCTTCTTTCCAATCAGGTCAATCTGTTCATACTCATCCCTCATGTATTTTTTTGCTACATCATAAACCCATCGTGGACAAGTTGCAGAAAACAGCAGTGTCTGTGGGTTGTTCTCGGAGCCTGGAAGGAAAGGCCATCGACTTCAGACATCACAACAGACCATGACACTCGAGAACTGATAAAAAAACAAGAGTTGCTCTCGAACTGACAGGTTTCTATGTGCACTAAGTCAATACAAGACGTGAAGAAACACTGTCAGCAATCATCTTTTTGTGGCTTTTAGAGTGAAAGTGGTAAGTCTCACTTTTAGTAATTGTTGAGATTTCTATTTCCAGTAATTCAAGCCTTTTCAAAAATTCTGGCATTAGTGAAATGTGGCAAGAGTTTCACACATTAAAACAACCTCCTTCTGCTCTGTGCCTGGTATCTGACAGGTTTGCTGAACACCCACTACATCAGAAAAGAGCAAATACTCCCTAGATGTCAGCTTTGTGTGACGACAAGTATACAGACAGACCATAACCCTAACCCTTTGCTCAAGTCACCTCTCAGGCAGAGGAACACTAGGGCTTAGGGAGTTGGGTTTGCTGCTTTCTTCCCTAGCTTTTTTTTACTCCACTCCTTCCAGAGATGCTCCTCCAGTCCTTCAGCCATCTGTCACTTCTCTTTGGACATTTTCCAATTCTATCTTGCCCTTTTCTAGCATCACACAAAGAATTTAAGTTAGGACTGCCCCAGAAGTTTTTAAAGTAGCGTAACTGTGTTTTCTGCATTGTCCCCTATTCCTCTCCTGATGTCTGAGTTCACCTTTCTTATAGGACGATCCCAAGATTTCTTCCACTTGCTCAGCAAAGCCCATGTCTAACATGTGATCCACTTCATCCAAAACAACATGCTTCACACTAGAAAGTTCCAGCTTGCTATTCTGAATGTGGTCTTTGATCCGTCCAGGAGTTCCCACTAGAATATCGATGCCACTTTTAAGGAGATCAACTGGAAGACAGAGAACAAGGACAGTGTCAGACTGCTAAGAGACAACATGATAAAAAGTTTGCAGTACACAGCAACACTTCTCATTTTAGAAGCAAAAAGCTGCTGCCCTTTAACCTCAGAATAAAGCACTACATCCAAAGGCAACAGATACGGAAGTTAACTGCAGTCTTAGCTGCTCTGTCAGGAGTACCAGTCAAACCTCATACAAAGCTACAGGGAAATACACCAATTTCCAAGCAACAATCAGCTAACATTAGAAACCTTCAGAGCTTTACTACATGGAAACACTCTAGTTTTCCAGTTAAACTCTTTATCACAGCTACCTCTGGAGGCACACAGAGCCACAGGCACATACACAGTTCTCCCCTTTCTGTGGTCTGTCACATAGACTGTCCCAGTCTATGTCCACACAAAACCACAATAAAGAAGAAACTAAAAGGACTAGACATGTCACAGAACTACAACCATTCTTTTCCATAAAGATTTATTGAAACTAAAATAATTCAACCCAGGCTGTGTGCTTCCTTTGAAAGCCAGGTCATTTGAGTTCCTGACTGAACTTACAAAGTCTGAGGGGGCAAAAAGCCCATTTTTACTTATATAATGCATTTGGAGAAAATCAGCTCCAATTCATTAGTAATTCCTCAGCAGTTACTTACGCTGTTCTTTATATGGAGTTCCTCCATAAAAACAAGCAATTGACAGTTTCCTTGTGAGATTCTTGAAGTCTTTGGCTACCTGAGTGGCCAGTTCCCTGGTTGGAACAAGAACCAGCACCTGGAGGGAGAGAAAAACTGGCAAAAATGCAGCTGTGGTTGGGAGAAGGTGTAGGAGAAAAGAGTTTCCTTCCCATCAAACAGCCTGCACTCCCATCTTTATTCTACACTTGTTGCAGAGGTGCCCACAGCTTACCACCATCCCAGCAATATTAATATTCCCTGCCACATGGAGCCAGCACAACGAGCCTCAGAGCCAGCAAGAGGAAACAAGGCAAAGTGTTACAAGATAACCAAAACTAGAACAACAGTAATTTTCTTTCTTATGTTAAAGCCATAAAAAAGACACTTCAGTAACATTACCAAGGGCAAGGAAGGTGCAGCTCAGCACTAAAGGGTAGGAACAGTCACTAGATCAGGTGTAGCAAGATTTTAAAAGATACATAGCGTGATGCACTCTAGCCATACATCCTTCCCTTTCTCCACCAACCTGTCTTCCTCCAGTACCTACCCTTCCCCCCAACATTTTATTTAAGAATAAACCAGTAAAACAAAAAGCTGAATTAATCTCTTGAAAGGTTTCAGACAACAGGATTTTAAAACTTGCATTGCCTTTACCATCAATAAAACAGAAGGATAAAGCAGGCAACAAATCAGCAGACCATATACAGCTCTGCAGTCCAATGATAAATATACACACTGCAATGCATGGGAATAGGCATCTAATCACCGGCATCTGGTTACCAATTCCATCTCCGGGAAACACCACTCGCATCTCTTGAGTGTCCAGACATGGCGGAGGAGGGGGAGGGGGAACCCCAAAAGCCTTCAGTTGTCACCATGGAATTTATAGTGAAAAACAACCTCAGAGAAGAGAGCCAAGTCCAGGTGACTCACACATCACCTCAGAAGAGGCAGGGGACTGAACCCCAAAGCCACACGATAAGTGCCCAAGGAAAGCAGCATGGAAGTTCCCTAGACATGGATGCAGTGCCCTGACTGTTCACCCAAACACAGTCACAAGGGACTCCAAACACCAAATGTATCATTACTGTGATGCTGCAAAACTCTGTCACGCTATCTTCTTATCTGCGCGTGACAAAAAACAGTATAGGACAAAGAAGTCCCAAAAAAACCCCCCAAAGCAACAGTAAAATCACTTTCAAAACCTGCCACGCTCTAAGGTTTTGGCATAAAGCCTTAAGTGTAAGTTACTTTTGGTGCACGGCCTCTTCTCCCATCCTGTGAGACACTCTGAAGTTTTTCAATCAGTGGAAGAGCAAAGGAAAGGGTTTTCCCAGTTCCTGTTCGAGCTTGAGCAATTACATCTTTGCCATCATATATGGGTTGGAAAGTCTTCACTTGCACAGGGAACAGATATTTTACACCTCGAGCTGTAAGATAATTGAAAGAGGTTTCACTAAAATGTGAACTAACAATTAGAAGCCCTCATATACAAATAGCCTAAATATGTAGGGCACACCACCTCAAGTCCTGTACACAACAGAAACTGCAACTTAGAAGAAAACCAGGTATTTTTATGTTTTATTCCTACTTTAGATCTAAAGATATTCCACCCCCAAGGTGAGTGCTGAGTATCCACGATGAAATACAGTCTTCTTTGTGATGTATAGTTTAAGACAACAGGAGAAAAAGGAAAAAACCCAACATGTTTTTTCTGTTACAGTTCAAGATTTTGTGGTAGCTTGGTTTTGAAGGTGAGAAGGTGATGGTGTTTGTTTCAAAACATTCTAAAACTTCAAGGAGATTTTGCACAGTGGAAGTGAAACAACCCATCCAACAGAAACTTCAGAGCAAAGAAAACATAAAGCAACAAGGAGAATTTTTTCCTTGGAAAGGAACAAGACTTGCACATCTTCCCAACACAAAGGACAAGAACCCTATCGCAATTACTTTCTCAACAAAACTAATCACAAAGAGATATGAAAATGCCCCAATCTATGAGAATAGCCCTAGACAATCTGTTCACACAAGTCAAATAGTCTTCACATGCAAAACTCCCTTAAGCTTGTCTAAGAAACAATTAGACAATTGTTTCTTAGACAAGCTTAAGGTTAATTTCTACAATTACAAGTAGACAGCAGACATAGGAACAGAAGTAAAGATACACAGAATGATGCTGACGAGAAGAGAAATGTGTCTCTAGGAATAACCACTCCACGGAAGAATAATCTCATCTTAAGGCACCTGAAATTGAACAAACCAGAACACCTCTTTCTACTAACAGAAGAATCTCTGAATCCACAGCAACTGCTCATGTCATTCCTACCATACAATAAATGTAACACAATTTAGGACTGTTTAACTTTGGCTTATGCAGATAACAGAGTGCAATTCTGAACAAACATTTACTGAAATGTCTTTTACCACATGAACTAACCTGTGAGAAGGTTGATAGTGTTTTGTGAGAGCGGAAAATTAGAGAAGGCGCCTTCTTTTGCCTCTTCTGTCAACTCCTAACAGGATATAAAAAAGAAAAAAGACTTAGTAGTCCTCCAAGATGAGCATAAAACATACTCTACACAGGCAACCAAGAAAAGCTGTGCATTTGCTGTACTACCACAGCTTAACCAGACACCTCCTTTCTGCTCAAAGAAAAAAAAAACCTCTGGATGCAGGTACTAGTCGGCAATGCTTGCAAATCAGGAAACGGAAACTACCTATTAAAAATCTTAACTAGAGTGCATTGAAACCATGAGAAAACGGTCTTTCACAACAAAGCATATTCAGTGTAACAATTCACCATGCAAAGCATGAATTTCCCTCTAGAAGACACCTACATGGTACACCATGCAAAGAGCTTTGAACTTTACATACGAGTAAATACTTAAAACATGAAATTTAGCTTTCACTTCAAAGATCCAAGAGGTCACATCGTTACACCCTACGTACAAAAAGCACTCTCCTGATTCATGCTCCTACCCTAGACACAAAACTACTCACAAAAGGCCCTACACAGGGTCCCCTTGCACGTATGTGTGAGAAGTGGGAAAACTCCAGAAGTGGGAATTAATGAGGACAACTGCGGCTTTCTATTACAGAACACTTTGCCAATACTTCTTCAGAGGTCCTGCCATCAGAGAGCGTGCCATCACAGAACAAAGCAAGGCACGTTTCTGGGACGGTGGCTGCCTGTGCAGCAGGGAGAAACCTTTGTGCTGTAGGACACAAACAACCTGTGACACGAAGACGAGTAGCACATGGAAACTGCTCCCCCAGCCAGCCGCCTTCCCTGCAGGACACGCTGCTCCAAACACTTGGCATTTAGCTCGAGGGGGAAAGCACGTGGAGAGCAGCTCCCACGTGTTGCTGCATATGCTGCCGAGCCTCACTCACCGCCCGCAGCCCGGGCGGGAGCGCGCAGGGTGCCGGGCAGAGTGAGAGGAGGGATGCCCAGGCACTCCCGATGCCCAGGAGCAAGTGCCGCACATGCAAGGCGGACAGCGGCAAAATGTGCCTACGACAGATGCCTCGTGCTCCCACTGTCGCGCAGCTCAAGTCTCCACACAGCGCACAACACGTGTTACTAAGCCCATTAATTACCAGCAGAACGTTAATTAATCAAGACATGGGATGTGCTGGCAGAGGACTCCCTACCTCGGCGTCGCTGCCCTGCTCTCCGGCAGCCACGCTCTGGGCAGCTGGGGATGTCACGCTGTCGCTCACAATGGAGGAAGATTTCACCGCGTGCTGGGACGCGTCGCTCTCTCCTACCAAACCTTTGCTCCTCTCCTTGATTTTCTTCGTCTTCTTGGGCACGGGGGGCTCGAAGTCGCCGTCCCCCAGCCCGCTCTCCTCGGGCTCGGCCTCGGCCTTATCGCGCCGCTTCGCCTTCCCCTGCCGCTTCACCTTCTCCGGCGTCTCTTCTTGCTGCGGGAAAGCCGCCGTCACACGGAGGAAGCCCCTTCTTCCCCCCTGCCCGCCCCCAGTCGACTTTAAGCCCCTCAAGCCCATAAAAATGGCCGCACCCGCGGCCGCACGTGGCGCTCCCACCTTGACTTTCCTGCGGCGGCCGCGGCGCACCGACTCTGCGGCGGCCGGCGCCTGGGGCTCTGCGGGGCTGTGATCGGGCTCGGCGGCGGGCATGGCTGCCGGCTGCCCCCCAGGCACGTGCGCGGCGGCCGCGCTGCTGNCCGCAGCCCGCACCGCGGGGAGCCCGAGCCGCGCCGCCCGGCCCCACACGGCCCCCATGCAGCCGCTAAGCCGCCGGCCCGCCCCTTCCGCCGCGCCGCCCGCCGGCCCCTTCCGCCAGCTCCTCCGCCACCATGAGCTCTCTCACGGACGTCCCCTCGTCGTCCGCTTAACAGACATCCTTTCACGGACCTCCCCTCATGGGGCTCCCCGTGTTGCCCACAAAACCGGGCTCGTTCCCCGGTGTGCTACAAGCCAATAATGACAGGCTCGAGAGAGACCTTATTGATTTCAGAGCTGCGCAAGCCCGGGTGCTCGGTGGTGTTGCTCAAGTATAGCACCCCCATCGGGCTTCTCGTCATTATTTATACACAGAAATTAAGAGTTAGGAAAGTGCCCAGCACAGCCCCTCTATAGGGATTAGTTAGTATTTTCCATACAAGTTCAGTAATCCCAGCTAACTTCTCCACATTGTCAGGAGAAGGGTCTTGATCCCCTAGGTAGGCATCTTTCTCACCTGTAGCCATGATTTTTAGTTACAATACTAAAACATAGTTCACCTGTAGGATACATGGTCCTTGAGCATTTAGCCAACTCAGCCATGTATACGTACACATACATCAACATGCTGATTTACTTCATCCTTAAAGCTTGTTAGTTCCAGGATGTCCTTGAGTAAGGGCTGCTGCTATCTGTTCCACTGATGAGGCTTGAAAATACATGAAGATCTTACATTGAAAAATATCCTTACCTACGATAATCTTGACGTATTCCACATTTTGTAACACCCTGATGGGGTTATGGATCTCCCTCACAATTCTCCTTCATCAGAGTTCCTCCTCAGAGGGCTTCCCCTCATGCTTTGGAAACTGTCTTTCCTACCCCTGTTGTATAAGGAGCCACAATTTGGGACAGAAACTGAAAAACAGTAAGTTTTAGGGAAAGAAGAGCTTCATTCCAATTCCACAAAATAAAAAACCAATAGAATTTATTTTTCTTTCAGGGGCTCCTGCTGTCACGCTCCCCAATCTGGCACCATCCCACATCTCCACTAAAATACTGCTTCAAATACATGACAGCAAAATATGAAGTTGTAAAATAATATTTAATTTTATCAGAAAATGTACAGGTTTGAGCAGCAATTCAGATCCATATATTATACAGTGAACCAGGATACAGTTTTGAACACAACAGACATATTATGGAAAGATTTGAAGAGCAATATGAGAAACAAAAAAAAACAATTCATTTTTTCTTGCAGAGTTTTTGGGGTTTTTTCTTTGCACTTCTTTTTTTAAAACGAACAGAACCTTGTTTATGAGAAAAGTAGTACTGACAAAAAAAAAAATCTTAATGAAGTATTTTCCCCAATGGTACAAACACACAGAAACAGCCTAGCGTAATGTAATATAAAATACTTCAGTCCCATTTTTTTCTCACTTCCGGATTGTTGAAGCTAATGTTCAAACGCTCTGCTGAAACTTCGTTTCTGGCCTCTGCTCCTGAATCTGTTTCTACCAGAGCCACCACGCCGACCATTCCTGGAGCTTGAGAAGCTTCGGCCATTTCCTCCACCGCCTCCGCCTCCTCCTCGTATGGATTCTACCAACTCTGGTAATTCAGTTGCCACACACAAACGCCAGTGTTTTGAATCTTCCCATCTTGCCTATTGGAATGAAGTCAGACATAGCAAGTTAAATTCTAGGAATACAAATACAGGGTATGTAATAATTATTAAATTTGCTCAACTGAAAGGTAAAATCATGAGCTGATACATAGGATTCAAGCTTCTAACCGAAGGGATCAATAATTTTGGCATGGTAATACTAATGCTGCCAAGCAAAAACCTGAATTCACTTTTCTGTGGAGAGAATTCTGAGTGAAAACGGAATAGAGAAAAAGGGAATAAAGCTTGCTGCCTACAAAGATGACTCCAGCACCACTTTTCTCAGTGCATAAGTTTCAAGTTATAGACTTCTGGTCACAGGGGAATGCCTTAGAAAAGAAACACCGTGCTTACTCTGTCCTTCCAAGCCATCCCTTCTGCCACTAGGAAAGGCAGGATAAAGGCTACCTAATGTTTTCAGTCTAACCCAGTGTCCTGGGTTGCAGTATATTCTATTACCATCTTCATGAGCTGTGAAAGCAGGTGGGGCAGTGTTTCTTTGCCTCCTCCCTCCGGACTCTGTTCTGTTAATGGGAGCATTTGTGCCTTGCCAAAGGACTCATAGATAACAGACTCCAAACCATCTCCTGTTAATGGCCCCATCAGTGTCTCACTACTCCATTGTGATGTGCTCTGCCTGGGAGGGGGCACTGAACGTTTACCACTTGGATATAAATCAGAGGTTTCTCAGGCAGAGGGGAGCTTCTCTCCGCTGGACTTCCAGAGGACGAGAGGCTGCATCGCTCGACCTTCAGTCGAGGACCAGACCCTTTTCCACGGGACCGCTGTTTTCACCGGAGCTGCTGCACCCACCCTGCTCACTGGGAGCCACCAGCGCTGCTGTCGGCTGTGACCAGCATTGCTCCAGGAGGAGAAAGCTGCCGGCTGTGACCAGCGCTGCTCCAGGAGGAGAAGCTACCCGNTCCAGCCAGTTTCATCTCCAGCCTGCTGTACCCAGAATTTGCAGTACACATACCTCTATTTCTTTTTGGTCTGCCACAGGAACGTCAAAGCACACACCCTGAAAAGAAACAATAATTTCAATGCATACAAGTCAAGCATTTTAAATGACTGCAACTAAAAACAACAGAGCCACAAATCTACACCTGACAGACAGGTACTATCAGAACTGACTGTCCTAAGAAATGCTTTTCTCTTTTGTCATTAAGGCACAGTTAACACACTTCATACCTTTCACCTGTTGTGCTATCCCCATAGCCATGCATTATCCTACCTCCTGAGCATGTCAGCAGAGCCCTAAGCACTATATTAACAGATTGAGGCCCATCATCAACAGTGCCTGGAATACAGAAAAAGACCCTGACAATTGCTAAGAAAAGGCTGCAATCGGAAGAGCCCAGTATCAAAGACATAAAACAAAAACTCACCATTTTTCCCTTGAGGAAACACATTCTGTTCACCTTCCGATCAACATCATCACCCAAAACTTCTCGCAGTCTTCGCCAGGCATAGCTCATATTGTTTATTTCTTCGGAGCAGCGTAGTATCATTGTAACAAATCCCTAAAAAGAAACGGGGCTTGTTGCACTCAGTCAGAGGAATAAGCTTCAGCACATATATCGGACAGGAGAAACCTGCCAATTTACAGTTTATTAACTAAATCTTCAAGTAGGTACTGTTACAGGGCATCAAGTATCTTTAAAGCCACTATATTGTTGCTTTTAACAGAATCAGTACTTCCTAGGGGCTGAAGCATAGTTCTCAAACAGAATTGTCAGGAGACAAATAATTCTCTGTTTTGACAACACAGAGGTGTGGTTCTTTTTCCAGTTTCAAGACAAGCATTAAGCCATACACCCTTCCTTACCGCATCTGAGTTCAGCAGTGAGCGCTGTTCGATGGAAGTAGCGCCCGAAATATGGGCCAGAGCTGCAGCCAGAGCATTAACTGGTCCCTTTTCTTTTATTAGCAACTGAGCAGATTCTCTGAAATACTCAATAGCAGTCTGAGGAACAGAATCCAGGCACCTAAGTAATTAAAGTAAAACAATTTAACAATTTATACACCAGTATTTACTAGGCTCTGGAAGAGAAAAAAACCATAGTAGTCCCAGATTTCAACAGTGTTCAGAAAGTTCAACGAGACAGCAAAGAATAATTCAAACAGCCCTTCTGAATTAGGAAGGCAGGAAGATACAATAGGGCTTGAGTCCCCAAACACACCTCATGGCATCTTTGCTGGAAGCCTTTATTATGTCTGTTGCGGTAGGAACACCAACGCGCTTGAATGTAATGCCCTGAAATTTAAAAGCCAAAAGATAAATAAAAATTGCAGACCATAAATAATTCAATTCTGAAGAAGCAGTATCAAACTCCAACAGAACAAGCATTTAAGTTTGTAATTTTTCTTCTTACTTCACCTTTAATTTCCTATTTTTCCTAGTGAAAATTGCAAGGTTAAGCTTACAGGAAAATGGGAAACACTTAAAAGGCTTTTATGTACCAGGTCAATTTAAATGATTCAGTGACCTTAAATTGAAAACAGAAACTGTTTTGGCAGATTCCTGGGGAAAATAGAGTCCTACAAATTCTAAATTACTACTTTTAGTCTGATAGATTTGGATTTAAGTACAAATTACAGAGCCTTAGTCTAAATGTAACTCTGTTTCATGTGCCAGGAATAAACCATCTCATCTCAAACACATACTTAATTGTCAAGGAAACTACCGTATGGAACACTGCACAAAGTGCAAAAATGCAAGTAACAGTTCTCAATAAAGCTGCATATATGCACATCACTGATCAGATGACAACCAGAGTGAACACTACACCGAAATACTGCGAGTTTTTTCTCATTTCCACACGAACAACCTTACTGGCATTTGCTGAAGAAGTGTGGGCGTGAGAATCTTCAGTGCTCTCACTGCTCTGTACTGTGCTCTTACACAGTAACCAACAGCGCACCCACCCTTCTCAAAACACCCGAACCTCCTCTGGGTGCTTTATAAACAACATTCTATAATTGAACAAATTAGAGTATTGCAACTAGAAGAAAACAGTACTTCACCGCTTTTTGTTCCACATGTCTTAACTGATATTCTTCCTTTCGCTGATAAAAACAGATACAGATCCCAGTCCGCCCAGCTCGACCTGTGCGTCCAGAACGATGGATGTAAGACTCCACATCCTTCAGAAAAAGAGAGCCTTACGAGTTACCTAATTCATTGTAATTTGATCAAGTCATTGCATCCACATAAACTTGTAGAAGCCATTACAGTTAAGCCTGAACAGTGCAAAGTAACTGCATCAGAGAATTAAATTAGAAAACATTATTTCACTAATATCAAGCAAATATGCTTTTCCATAATCCTCTAAAAATCATGGTTTGAAAGCCAGAGCCATGAGCACGGATCAACTTTTCTTTATGCACCACCACACATATGGAGTGTGTATTACTCTACAACAATCCCACTCATCCTCGTGCACATCCACTTGAGTGTGGTTACTGTAGTACTAATAGCATATTCACTGAAACATTACATTGTTTCTTCTAAACGTTCTTCATTGCAGCCACTGTTCTCACTGTTGTGGTCCACAGCTCACATTCACCCCACTTAAGACAATCATTCTTCTCACTGCTTTCAGACTTGCAATCACCACACCTAGCTTCAAAGGGAGAGGCTTCGAACAGCCTCATAAGAAGACATTTTAAGGAAATCATCTTTAAACATACTAGAGGCTGACACACTTTCAAAAAAATCCCCTAAGAAACTACTTCTACGTATCTGGACATTTCTCCCCTTTCAGCACAATGCTGATGAACTCCGTGTGGTCAATACCATCAGCTGAAAACATACACTACTTGAAAACAAGACTACAGATTATTACAAGACATCCAACATAACAGTCTCCTACCTTTGGTGGTGAGCTTTGTACAACCAGGTCAACTTCTGGGATATCTAAGCCACGGGCAGCTACATTGGTTGCAACCAGAACTTTAAATGAACCATTTCTAAAACCCTTCAGTGTGATCTCTCTTTGCTTCTGAGGAATGTCACCATGCAACGACTGGCAATCCTGAAAAACAGTTAATATTTTAGAACTGTACCAAAATCCAAGACGGTGCTCCATTTTATGGTCAGTTTTGGGTATAACATCTTGGTGTTTGATAGGTACTGTATGGCAAGATACAGAAGACAAACTGAATTACTCGAGTTTATGTTTTAGGTGTCTTACAATATGTACTCAGTAATTCTTACACATATACCTCAAAGGCCTTTAACAGTGGTAGGAAAACAGAACTGCAACGTGTGTCTTAGCTCTACATCTGATTACTGTGACATATGAAAACTTTGCCCTAATTTGCCATCCACACCATCTATGCAATGCTTGGCTGTTTCAAAGTAGTAATCTACAACTTTTGTTTCATGTCCACAAGAAAGAGTAAAATCCTATCTGACCACACACAAAAGCTTGCCCTATGCGCTTTGAAGCTCCCTCTTTAAAACTTACTCAGCATTGGTCTGGTATCAACATAGGGTTGATACATCCCTGACAGGTTTTGTTACTTAATACACATGATAAAATACCTGTTTGATTGAAGCATTCAGAGCCAGTTCATTTGCCTCCTTTTTGGTCTCGCAGAAGACAATGGTCCTCCCGTGGCTACCACTGTACACCTGAATGACATCTCCAATAACTGCAGCTCTCTGAGACCAGTGACACTCTATTGCCAAATGCTATGGAAAAGAATTCCAGTGATTAGCTTATGTAAAGTTAAGATTCTTTTAAAATACATTTAGAACTGTTAAATACAGGAACAGTAAAGACAGTTCCCTGATGGGAAAAATGTGCTAACTCACGATCCCGAACATACAAAATCCATAAAGCTCTTACACCCACCACAATTACTCTAACGTTCAGTAAAATAATTACAGTAAGAGAAAATCAGGCTTCTAGCATATATGTATTATATTCCTTGCTATGGTATTTACTGCACAGCAAGCAAAGGCCTACTGAGGTGAGATACTACAGGAAGTTTGAAAAAAAGTATCTTGTATACAGAATAGCAGAAGTCAACTATGTGATGTCCATGGGGATTTAAAAGCAGCAGGCTGATGGTAATGTGTGCCTTTCGCTTCCAACTTCGATAAATTCAGATACTGCTTTACTCTGAAAACCCACAAAACTGACAAGAAAAGCCTCCCTCTACCTGTGATGAGAGAAGGAACACCTAAACCCAGAAACAGCTTGACCAGCTGCAATGTGCCTTAGGCTTAGAAAAAAATTCCCAAAACAACTTCCAACATCACTGTGATAATGCACCTTAGGAAGAGACGACCTTCCGTAGCATAAAAGAAAAGGAAAAAAGCCTGAAAACGTTTCACATGAGATTACTCACTTCTACTGTCGTAGCAGCCTTCTGAGTTCTTTTCCCAATAAGGTCAATCTGTTCATATCTAGACTTCATGTATTTCTTAGCCACATCATACACCCAGTGTGGGCAAGTTGCAGAAAACAACAGTGTCTGGGGATTGTCTTCAGAATCTTAAAAAAAACCAGAACAATGCTTCACAAACTTCATACATTTCACCTAACAGACATACACAAGTTGATTATATGAGTGATTAAAAATGAGGTTAAATATCAGTACATAATATAAAGGCGGCAATTGAGCTTTTTAAATTTATGCATTACCAACACCTGGAGTAAAAAATATTCTAGAAAGTGTCAAGATTATGAAAAAACTGCGGCCAAAAAATCCAGTCTGTTTTCAAGCAGTGATAGAAGTAAAAAGCTAATTCGTTTTAATATGAAGAAGTCCAAGCACAACTTGAAGATAGGTGACAAAGACAGTTATTCACAGACCCCTAGGTACTGAATTTCAAGCTTTGCAAAGGTTCTGTGAATGAGTCCCACAGTCACAATATATAATATTAAGTCATTTCTAAACAAAGTCACTTTATACCTGAATTTTAGCAAACTAAATTATTACTAATATTTCCTACTGTTCGTTCAAATATTGAGATTACCCTTCTTGTATGCAACTCGTAAAATATCTTCCACTTGCTCAGCAAATCCCATGTCCAGCATCTGGTCAACTTCATCGAGTACAACATGTTTCACCTTGGTAAGGTCCAGCTTGCCATTCTGCAGGTGGTCTTTGATTCGACCAGGTGTCCCAACCAAAATGTCAATGCCACTTCTCATGAGATCAACTGGTGAACAGGGAAGAGAAGAGTTAGCACTGAACTAGGGAGCACTCTCTACAGCAATAACACACGGCAATAATGAAACAGCTTCTTAAACCATTCGTAAGTATTCTCCTTACAAAAGTGAGAACAAATGATGAATCTGGAACCAAAAAAGTGAGGTAGAATATCTACCTCTCTTCCTGAAGTAAAAAAAAAAAAAAGAACTTACCTCCCCCCTTCCATTTCCTCATGATTTAAAGTAGCAAGGATGAGTTTCTTTTAATATTCTTTAGAAATAGGTAGCTCTTCCCAAATTATCTATTTTAACTAAAAATTTACCTATTTAACTATCCAAATTACAGAAATCAACTCCTTCCTGAGGTTCTGCAGTGGAAAAAAATCATCCCTAATGCCTCAAGATGTATCACGATGAAAGAGATCCTTCTCATTCCTTGTTTACAACCACCAAGACAGTGGATTATGCTGTCACAACAATTTCTTCTCCACTTTACAGATTCTCTATATATCCCTTATCACATGAAAAAACACATACCCACTCACAGCTTCAAGACTAAACTTTTTTAAAGAAAATGGGTTTACAAGAACCTAAACTCAAATACAGGTTATACACGGTATACTCTGTTTAATTTAAGGTACATGAGTAGATAAGCAACACCAAGAATACAACTGAGAGCCACAGCTACTTATCTCCCTAAGAAGATGTATTTTGAGCTGCTGAGTTTTCCATGAATAGTCTCCAGCTCTTGAGTTATAAGTGCGTGTTTGGAAAGACCCAACTGCATTTCTTAAATCTGGGAGTCAATCAATATTTCAATTATTAGTCCTAAGAGTCACTTACTTTGTCCATTATAGGGAGTTCCTCCATAAAAACAAGCTACTGTCAGCTTCCTTGTGATGTCCTTGAAATCTTTGGCAACCTGATTTGCCAGCTCTCTTGTTGGACAAAGAACTAGAACCTGCATACAAAAAAGACAAAACAGATATTTTCTCAGCATGGCTTCTGCCAAGAATCCACTAGACTTCTGATCATTAATTGAGATCAGACCCTTTATAAAACTTTAAAAAATAAAAGCTGTTGTAAGTAATTATCTAAGCAAAGGCTGGAGGAACACACTGCTTTAAGTCTCTTGTAACATCATTAAACTCCTTCGACATACACCCATGTAGAACAGGCTAGCTTCTTTTTAAACACGATAGGAGAGACTTAAATTTTATTTCATTTTAGCTCCTGAACAGATCAGCTACAAGTTTTCTTCTACACGTGCATATGCTGTTTGAATACAACACTGAAGATGCGGGTTACAAAAGGTTTTTGCACCTGCTCAGTAATGCTTCACAGTCCTGTGAGAAGGTGTAAGGAAGAGCTACCAGCTGTCTCTCGGCTTCCCTGTGGCTCAGGGAAACATATGTTCAGCCAGTAGCACTGCTGTGCTGATCTATATCCCTGCAGAGGCAACCGAGGAATCATCCTCTCTTCCAATACACAGCTTCCCTGCAGGCAGGTTAACCAACTGCATTTAAAATGTGATTGAAGCACTGCTCTCCAACCTGGCATCAGTCACTTCACAAAAGGAACCTTAAAACCCTTATCCTGTTACCTCTTTCAACATTAAAACCCATTACCAAAAAGCAAGCACTAGTGTATTATGGCAGAGTGAGGCCTGGAATCTTTTATAAGGCTTACAACTCCCTTAGAGAAAGCTTTTCCTTCTCTAAAAGACTGTGCCAAATCTAGAGAGCGTTCTCAGCCGAGAATCGTGATGGGCAGATGCATGTAACACTGCTAGTACTAGTCTGGGAATGCACTTCAGGTAATATACGAGATGGCTGACAAGATTAAACAAACTGACAGAAATTATTAATGAGGACACACCAAGCTTTGGCCTATCTAGGTTTTTTTGAGGCATCATAAGAATTCAGTGAAAAACCACACATGGTATTCCTTAGCAGAATGAACGCAGCTCATAATGAATCTGCATTCTCCGGAGCAGAAGCTTCAACATTTGGTGGTGTTCCTAGTGAAAACTAAGTCTATTTTTAAAACCTCCCACTGTTTACATGTTTTAGAAAGAAACATGTTTAAGTAGACAGCTTTCATCAAGCTGTCAAGTCACAAATAGTAACTAATCTGTTAGCAATTCAGGAGAAAAACAAGCATCCAGTAGCCACTGGCCCTGAAAAGGTAACATGACTGAGCAAAATTAAATAAGAACACGTTGAACACCTGTAGTTTTGGTCTCCCTGTGGCAGAAAAAGGAACTGACAAGTGGATAGATCTGTTGTGCTCTTCACTTTTCATCAGAGGCTGGGAGGTAGCACAGGACGCAGGTAAAGCCCAGCAAACACAGCTTTCAAATCACCTTTAATGTGGGTTAGCTTACCCCTGCACAGACCTGAAGAGCTTCTCTAGCAGCTGAAAAACCTGAATCATTTAGATGTAAGACAAAGCAAAATCACCATTCTAGTCAGGCAGTTACCTTTGGTGGACGGCCTCTTCTTCTTTCCTGTGACTCTCCCTGGAGCTTTTCAATTAAGGGAATAGCAAAAGAGAATGTTTTCCCTGTTCCAGTTCGTGCTTGAGCAATGACATCTTTGCCAGAATACACTGGGTTGAAGGTCTTCACTTGCACAGGGAACAGGTACGTCACTCCTCGAGCTGTGACAATTTCAAGAGATTTCCTTAAGATGATCATTCTACAAGTGTTCTTTCATACTCTTCAGTGGAAACTATTCCAAGAATTTCCATCAACCCTAAAGTAAGACGGTATCATCACCTCCACTCATTTACTTGATCAGATGAGTCATCTGCAAAGAGTGCCCTGAGACTGCCCATTTTAGCCTCCCACTTCACACCACCAGACAGAGTGCTAGCTAGGACAGAGGAAGTTATTAGTCTTTATGAAAGACTTTCAGTACTGCGCCAACATATCTCAAAATCCTTTATATTCTTAATTCATACTAAATCATGTACAAACTAACGTCACAGATACTAAATATAACTGGTTTTCCTTTATTCACACCAAAAAACCCTTTAACTGAAAAATTCTCACACTTTTTTTTTTTTTTTCCCCTTGGCTTATATAATTTAGAATTTTACTGCGAAGGCTGAACTGGACAACACTGCAAACAGGAAAGTCTGTGTTCAAAGGTGTATTTAGAGGAGGCAATCAATGCCTTCTGCACAGCATCCATGCTTCTATAGGCACAAGGAGACCACATCTCAAAGCTTATTGATCGAGGGTGTTGAGCATAAAAAAAGGACAGAGATCACTGATATTCTATAGTCACACCTTGCCAAGAAACTTACCTTGAAGAAGCTGGACAGTTTCTTTGGAAATAGAAAAGTTGGAGAAAGCACCCTCTTTCTGTTCTCCAGTCAACTCCTGTAAGGTAAATAATAACTCAGGTAAGATTCCACGTGAACATCACATGACTATCAGTAAATTCAAGGTAATTCAAGTAAATTCAGCATAGCCACTGGTGTCATACTCTTCAGTGACAATGTCACAGCTACACTGCGAAGAGCCTTCTTTGTTTTACCATCATATTTGAAACTTGGACAAAGTTAAGAAAAGTGATCTGTAGGTTAAGAGTGTTTCGTATCTAACAGCATAGTAAATCCCAGACATTCAAACCAAAACTGGAAACTCTTCATTAGGATCACAGAATATCATGAGTTGGAAGGGACCCACAAGATCACCAAGTCCAACTCCTGTCTCTGCAACCCCAAAAATCACATACACGTCATGATGCTGAATCATATGAAAGCTCCATCTCAGTGCACCTTGTCTGTCCAGCAACAGCTACCACAGCACCAGACTGCTGAAGTGAGGAAACCATGATGCACTGATACAGCACTTCAGAATTTTCACAATTCAATATTCTTCCAAATTCTTGGCAGACGGAATAATTCAAGAACTTAACATCTTGAAAATTTACAGCACTTTCGACTGATTAGGAAGGGGGGAAAAGGGACTACAACCCATTCTAAATTTGGCCTTGTTACAGTGCAGGAGTTAAAAGCCGTAACACATCACTATAACTAAAACCAGTCCTTAGCTTTACCTGATCCTGCTCACTCTCACTTTCGCTCTCACTTGACGTTTCACTAGAACTACTCCGTCGGCTTCTGCGGGAGGATTTGCTGCTGAAGGAAGACAATCTCGATTTCTCCAGGCTTTCCTCTTTCGTATGACCGTTCTGTTTACTGACACTCTTCGATTTCTTGGGTTTCGGGGCATAACGCTCATCATCCGATTCCTCGCTTTCATCTGTCTGAGCCTTTCCCCTCTGAAACTTGTCCCGGCTTTTAGATTTCTTCTCCTTTTTTTCCTTCTGGCAAGGCACAGAGCAAATGAAAATACACGCTCGTGGATCCAAGCGACACGGAAAAGAGAAGAGGGTGCAGAACAGCTAAAGCTTGAAGTGCACGTTCTAGTTACTGACGGGGGCGGTGGCTGGCACAAGGCAACAGATCCTTGCCGGCCGCCGCCGCTCAGGAGACACGTTACCGACCACTAGACAACCGGGCCTTCGTTTCCGGGGGTCTCCCCCGCTCCAGATGCCGGGGAAAGCGCTTCCCGGGCTCCCGGCCGGCTCCGGCAGGCCCAGCACGTCCGGCGGGGCCGCCCCAACACGCGGCGAGGCCGCGGCCCGGCCCGCCCGCGCACGTGGCCGCCCGGTGCGAGCCGCCCCGCGGCCACGCCGCGCTCACCTCGCGCGGCCCGCGTCACTAGCGGTGCGGGGCGGCCGCGATCCGAGGCCAGAGCCGCCGGGCATCAACCCCAGCGCGAGGGCGCGGCCAGGCCGTACCCGGAGCCCTTCCCTGGTACCTTGTGCCGCCGGCGGCCGCTCTCTGGAACCGCCTCCGTGTCCATCGAGCAGTCGGAGCCCGACTCGGCCCCGCTGCTGGTGCTGCACCGGGTGGCCTCGGGCATCTCCGCTCACCGTCGCCGCTCCGCCACGCCGCGCTCCGCAGCAGCCGCGCGCTCGCCGCGCGTCACGCTCCGAGCGGCCGAGGGGCCCGGCAACCAATGGACGGCGGATCCGGCAGCGCGGAGGCGGGGCCGCGCCTTCCAACAGCCAATCGCCTGCGGTCGTCGGCGCGGGACCACAACTCCCGGCGTACCCCAGGGGACAACGTGAGGACTGCAAGCCCCGGCGCGCCCCGCGCGCGCTGCGAGGGGGCGGCCGCCATGAGGGGTCCGCCATGAGGGCTCGGCTCGTCCAGCCGCCCCTGCGAGGGCCCTGCCTGCGGCTGTTACCAGGGCGCCTTCTCTGGCACAAATCTCCAGTAGTTTTACAAGCTGATGACTTTAACCTCCATAGCTACCGCAGAGAAGTGTTCAGTTGTGAAAAGTCTAAAGTAGGAAGGGGCAGTGTGACCCAATGACTAAGATTTAAAAAACACAAGCCTGTGGTGATTTGCAGCATGAGCCCAGCACAATCTGCTTGCAGCTACAGGGATAAATCAGGAGAAATAAGTCAAAATTAGTCTTAGGAAATAAAATCTATGAAGTGATCCTGACAGCTGCCAGGATGTCTATTCCTTACGGAACGGGAAGGTCAGGATACGAGCAGGGCCTCTCCCAAAGCAATGCCACTGGCCTTACCTGTTGTCTCCTGCCACCAGCACGTTTTCATTTGCAAATACTAAAGCCTGCTTGTCAGATACCAACACGCCAAGAAGGCTAAGGGTAGCTGAGGGTGCTGCAGGACAGAGTCAGAGAATTTTTGTAGTAACCAGGTGCGTGTCTAGTTAATTTGCTTTGCTTTCTAGCAGGGAAGGTGAAGCATGCTCTAATTTCTGTGGCACAAGTAGGAAACGCTCTCCAGAATTAAGGTGTAAAACAGCCCTGTCCAACTGCAGTTCCTATTAGAGCAACACAAGCCATTTCCAGGTCAATGGCGTGGTCTGAATCAAGAATGCCAGTTCTCATTTTTATTATCACAGGGACACACAAAAAATAATTAAAGATGAGGGCAAACAAAATACACATGAACTCTCCAAACACTATTGTCAAACGTTTTAACTAACAGCTTTGATTTAGAGACAGCCTCACTGATGTGACCAGCTGCATTTACAGTGTGGGTACCTTGTTACAAGGGAAAAGTTTACAAAGTTCATTAAAAAAAAATTCAAATATTCATGACTAAAGTTAGATGGAGTAAGGAATTTTGTTGCAATTGTCCTTTCACTTGTACTCCTCTTTGCATTGATATTTATACTTTTAGAATTTGGCAGGAAGCTTCATCTTCTTTTCAGTCCACCTAAAATAACAGAATTATTAGAAGTCAGACTTCACATTCCAAAAACGAACTGAGTTGGCTTAGCTTTTAGTGTCGCAGATGGCATCAGTACAAACAGTCAAAATGACCCTCTGAAATATATTTTGCATAAGATTTCAAGCGTTCATGTCCAAGTAATACACAGAAAGTGTGCTTGGAAGAGTGCACAGCCAAGAGCTGCTTAAGGGAAAGATTAATTAGCAGAATTTCCTTAGAAGCTGTAGTTTATGGTTTGTTCCTTCATATATTGGCTTTTCAAGGTGACAGTATAAATCTAATGAGGACTCCAATGGTTTAATTAGTTTAATACTACTCATTTAAGATATTAAGAATATGTGTTGCTGTAAAAAAAAAAAGTATGTGATTTTTAACATAGGTTCTTGCCAATTTAGTTAAGTTTTGCGTGTCTCCATGTACAACTGTGTAAACGATTGTTTCATACCAATTTGTTGTCCATTAAGGGATTTTCAGGTGTAATTACAGGCAAAATGTACACTATGAAAGCTCAGGTGATGTACACATTCTCCTGTCTATTGTGGGCAAGTCAGGTGGTATTTTCTACTTTAAATTTTTACTGGATCTCTAATTCTTTATGTACAACTGGAGAAACTATGACAATATCTAATGTCATATGGTGAGATCTATATGAGCTGAACCTGCCTGATAACAGGAGCTTATCAAACACCATGTTTCTTAACGTTTCTGCACTTGGCCATCTCTCCCTGCAGGACAGATCTCATACTCTTTTCCTGCCTCATGAAAACAAATGCAAAATACAAACAGCAACATTTGTATAACTGGTATGAGAGAAAGTTCATGTAAAAAGACTTAGCAGAACTATACAGTATGAGTATTTCTGGATCAATAACACTGAAGTTTTTAAAAATAATAAGAATTTTATTGTTGAGGAGGGAGTTTATAATTTACTGCAACATTTCTGCCTCAATTTGATGGTCCATTTGAAGGTAAAACATCTTACTTAGTTTCATGTGTTTTCTTACCTTGGGGAGTCAATTCCACTGTCTCCTGTAATGCTGTGGTTTTCTGTCCCTTCTGAGTGTTTCTGTTCTGGGATCACAGGACATATATTTTGGAAAAACAGATCCTTTTTTCCTAGAGAGTTTCTCACTTCTTTGGTCTGTGAACCCAAAGCACAGTGTGCTTCTCCTTCTCCTACCTCATGGGTGAAGTTCTGCAGTGTCAGCCTTGTCAGTGTGGCAAGAATCTGCCGCAACTGAGCCCTTCTCACATTCACTAAGGCCAGTTTCTTCATCCTTTCTGTGACCTTTCAGAAGAACCTGACTGCACAACCAACTTTGTTCTGTGGAGTCTGGTTTTGGATGCTCTTTTGAGCCATCTGTTGATTCTGCAAAGCTAGCACTTCCCTTATATCTGTGCTCTCTAGAGTCGCACTTATTTACAGTTGTGTTGTGCTGGGCAGGACAAGTACTAACCTTACAGGCTTTTAGGGACACAGCTGCCCCCAGCTTTTGCACAGCTGTACTCCAGTCTCTCGTGTCTGAAAAGGCATGGCCAGGAGGCAGGTGACGTGTTGCCTGCGATCCTTCTGGCCTCGGCAGAGGACGCTGGCTCTGGGGGGCCCCGGAGCCGAAAGGGACAAGGCTTGAGCGTCGCATGGGNGGGGCAGAGAGAGAACTCCGGGGAGATCACTGTGTGCACGGGATTTTAAGGGAAGCGAAACTGGGGCGGGGTCCAGGGTAACATCCAATGGGATGTGAGCAAGGGGAGGGTCCGGAGATCCAGGGTCCAATTAAAAACACTGGGGGGAGGGTACAACAATATAGACAACTGAAGCAACCAACTAAGCGTCAAAGAGCAAAGAACTTTCTGGAGGGAGGGGAGGCCCTAGACTTCAGTCCTGCCCATAGAGTCCTCCTCAAAGGAGGTGCTCTCCTCGCTGGAGGCGGGGTCTTTGTGATTGATCACCGGGAAAACTGAAGTAGGACCTCCCACAGTGACGTGGTGCACAGCCTTCAGAATTCTCATCCAGATGTGACGAGTTACAGGTGTCAGCATCATGTCCCTTTTGGTACAGAAGATGGAAGTTATCAGCAAATCCTTCACTTTCCAGTTCCATTGATCCAGGATGGCTGGCACAATCATAGTTAAATGTAAGTTCACTCTTTTTATCAGTCTTTGGTCTGTATTTCACATCTTTTTTTTGGGCCAGATTAACACTGGCTGTGTAATTTGAAAGATGGAAATTTTGAAATTCATTGGCTGTTCCATCTAACAACTCACATACAGCATCAGCTTTGCATCTGCGACGCTCATCTTTCAGATAGAATGGAAATTTTGCATTTTCTTTGCACACACCACTATTTTCAATATAGGAGCAAGGGGACTTTTTTTTAACTGTTCTTTTATGGATATTTTCTTCAGAAATACTACTCTCCAGAAAGTATTTACTTTTATTATCTATTTGCAGATTACTGCCTTGTAGATAATTACCATTTTCACTTAAACTATCTTTCTTTAGTTGAAGGCCAGACCTATTAGCATGGAGTAGGTTGTTTTGCTTAGCTTTGTCAGCCCCCGTTTCTACAGCCAGCTGTTCAGTTTCACAGCCAAAGGGTCTTGAGGAGGCCAAGGACTGTGGCCTTTGGAAAGCCCTTCCTTGCTTTTGAGTCCGGCACTTCAGCTGACTGTTAAAAACACCTTGGTACCCTCTCGAATGAAAGCTGTGAGGTCTCCATGGCAGACCCTGAAAAGGATTCTTAATCTGCTTCTTATATATCACATAGGATTCCACTGCTACATCAGATGGCTCTTGGTTTTTGATGGGCAGTGAAATGTTCTCTTCCAGTTTCACATTTTGGGATGTTAGCTCCTGTATGAGAGACTTCCTGCTGCTCCTGCTAATCCACTTTTCTTTCTTTGATTTGGTTTTCCTGGTGTGTTTTGCTGTTTTACTTGGTGCCTTTTGAATACAATCCTTTGAAAGATGATGGGTTTGCCTGAGTATTGACACTTCAGCTGAGGTACCATTACTGATGTATTTTTTCTCTTTACTGATATATTTTTTCTGCTCCTCAAACTTCTGCATTAATATTGTGTGTTTAATCAAATTATCAACTGTAAGAGTAGGGTTAATATGCTTGATGATTTCATGTTCAATATCACGTGGAATATTGTCCAAGTCATCTTCATCCCTCACTGGCCACTCCTGGGGAGGAAACTGGGCTGAAAAAGTGGAGTACTGCTTGTGGTTTTCTTTTTTAGAACCACTTCTCCAGAAAATACCAAGGCCAAACCTTTTGCTTTTCAGTTCTGCTTTCACAGATGCCAGAGATTTGATGATACCCCAAGAATGGTTCTCAGCAGGTGTGGAGATCCCTTGAGTTTGAATTGAAGGCTTCAATTCACTGCAGCTTCTCTTTCCCTCTCCGTTAGATTCATGGCTCATTACCTGCTGATGTCTTTGTTCACAGAGCTTATTTTGGTCAGGGAAACAACGGCAGGATCTGTAATGGATACTGTAAGAATGTTTTCTTTCATTAGGTCTGTACAGGCCCTAATGTTTACCAGGTAAGTGAAGGAAGGCAATGAACAGCAACAACTGTCCTCCAACAGGGCCCTTCTGTTGTCTTCTGTGGCATCATTTGCAATAAAGTATGTGTTGGGAGTCACAATGAAATATCCTTCTCCTGTATGATAGATTTTTCTTTCCTTAATTAGAGTGCCAAGGATATTATGTAATATATTGTGGGAGGGCACTGCAATGCCTACAACAAACAGACAGATATTTCAAATCAGAAATAAGTTTTCAAATAAAATGGGTGCTGGCCAAAAAATCTCTCTCATACAACAGTCCTGAAATCAACCGAACATGAAATGCCCGAAGCATTTGGGTAAAGGCCAGCTGTGTCTCTGGTTGTCACTGCAGAACTACTGTGAGGGAGCAAGGGTGTCATCTTTGTGCCTGTCAGGATATGGTGCTCATGAGAGAGACCTTCTGCCAGGTACAAACTAAACAGTGTCTTGTTCAGAGCATTTCCCTCCTGGCATGTTATTTAGCAGTGACTTTCATCACTCTCTCTGAAGTTTCTGGTGTAGTTTGGTCAGATGTCGATTTATTAACTCGCTGAGACTTGTCTCAGCTACCGATTTTCCATCAGGTGTCACAGTCTCACACTCCTTAGTCTAGTCACAGCTTATCTCCTGTCCACAAAATTAAAAACTTCCAGCAAGGTGAAAACATAGCAAGAGATACCTTCAAGACCCTACAAACTTTGAGAGTGCTGCCTCTGGCTGACCGCATAATTCTACCTTGTGGTTATCTCAGTGCGCTTACTGACTGCAGCATGTTCCTGGCGTGGTTCTGTGCCAGTTTGTGGGGTTGCATTAATATTTTTCCCACTGGTTAAAATGCCTACCAGATCAGCCTATATTGTTCACAGAGCTGTAAGGTTAAGAGGACTCAAAAGAAGCAGCTCAGTATCAAACAAAGCAGCCTCCTGAGAAGGCCGTAATGAGCCTGTACAACATCTCAAACACACTAACATTTTGATATTGCAGATCTAAGGGAAATGGGATATTTTTCAGATTTACAGAAGACATTCAAGACAAGCGGCTGCCCCCCCATCAGAATCACAGGATCAGAATCAATATTCTGAGTTGGAGGGGACCACGAGGATCATCAAGTCCAGCTCTTAAATGAATGGCCCATATAGGAATCAAACGCACAACCTTGGCATTATTAGCACCATGCTCCAACCAACTGAGCTAGAAGTGAAGAATTTAATGTTTGCTTTCAAGAAGGAAAGGGCTAGAATATGACCAACAAACGCACATTTGAGGCTGGTTACATTTTCTGATAACAAACACCAGACGTAGACTTCTGCCCAGTCCCTTTGCAGTCAAAGTCAGCTGTGTTCCTATCTCTTACAGGAGGACTTAGAGTCTCTGTGATCTAACAGTCTGTTTTATGTAGTTCCATATATGGCACCTAAATACCACTTCTGTGCTTTCCCACCCTCTAGAAAGGGCATACTCTCAACACACCACTGCACTCAGTTCTCTCTTATTCTCAAAGATTTATTACGATCTGTGAAAAGGATTACATCCAAGTCAGTGTAGTGACACTCACAGATTGATGAGAAGTATTCACATTCATGTATTCTACCACTTGCCTGTTAATTTATCATCCTTCACCTTGCCAGCCTTGCTTGCAAACATTCAGTGATCCCTTGTCCACTATCAAAACCTCAAGCTTGATGATACAGCCACTTTTTAAAGGAAGGAGAAACAAACATGTTACCTGGATAATTTTTCACTAACTGCTCCATTAAAGTTGCCTGTGTGACCATCACATGATCTGCATTCATGTCTGATACTGTCCAGCGTATTCCTTCTGCCAAAGGAACAGAGCGTGACTGCGAGTGAGGATTCATGAGAGCAGGGGTCACATCACCTAAAAGAAAAGAAAATTGTTTGAATGGAATAGCATTTCATTTTTTCTATTAGCTGTGAAAGATTTCCACTGAAAATTTCCCTTATCCTCAGCTAATTTTCTTTGGCAAATTACTCAGAAATATTTCTGAGAGGAGGGAAGTGGTGTTAGCTCTTGTCAAGAGCCTTTGTAATGAAGGAGACAGAAGGTTGCCTTAAGCATGTTGGTTTGTTTGGTATAAAATTCCAGCCGAAGTCATAATTTAGATTAATGAACAGGGAGCTGAGAGAGAGAATAATTTCTAATGACTGGTGATTTTTTAGAAGACTGCTTACATGTTAAACCGTGCTGAACCTGTATTTCTCCAAGTAGCTAACACGAAAAGGTCAACATCCAACAATCTAAGTACAAAATATTTTCACTGAGTCAGAACACAAGGAAAAAAAAGGACAAGTAGTAGGCTTTGTCCCTTGTCTAACACATAAAATTGAATAGAAATGGTGAATTTCTATTTTAATGCTACTTTTAGACTGGGCTTTAGAACTAGAGATTATTTACTATACTGGGTAGAGAGGAAAAACTCTTATTGCAACTGCATGCTTTTTTTAGGCTACCTCATTTCGTCCTGGTAGGAGACGAAAACATTGTCCCTGTTCTGCATGACAAAAGCAGAAGTTTGGAGGGGCCAAGAGCGTGCCCCAGCTTCCCCAGTAACTCTGCAACCCCAGCTCAGAGGGCTGAAAAGGGTCTTAGTCCTTCACCTTCATTCCCCCATCTGTAAAACACAAATAAATTCTGTCCTCTCCGCTTCCCAAGATGGCAAAGCCAGTAAGCACAAGCCCAGCAAGTACTTCTGACACAGTACCAGTGCATGATGTAGCTAAAATAAGTATTTTCCATTAAGTTGTTGATAACAAGGCATGAAGCAGGGACTCACCTGAGGTCTGACTCACCTGCACACAGTGAGACAACGTCCGCATACACCTCCTCAGACAAGCAAAAATCCAAAAGCCCCACCCTTCTTCTTTTTTTTCTGTTAGACTAATGGTCTGTTGCCTCGGCCAGGTAGTATTCTGTGCTCCCCTGTTCTGTGCTGCACAGAAAGGCCCTGGCTGTGCCCAGCTGCCAGAGCAGGGAGAAGGCAGCAGGGACTCCTGGTTCCTTCACAAGGCATAACCCAGTGTTAAACGCTAACAGGAATTTCTCCGCAAGTAGAAAGTGACATTTCAGACTAAGCGATGTTCATGTTTAACTAAACCGCAGTTGTCTATTGGATGATGTTGTAACCCAATATTTATCCTCTAGGCAGAAAACTACAATGCAAACACTTCTCTGAGTAAATGAAGTACACAACATTGCTTTGAAGAGCTTAAGTTGCTCTTGACCTTTGTTTTACAACTGCTGCTATATTCAACAACAAGAACTCTGAAAAGAAAATCCTGGCATACAGTTTCCTCAGTGATGTTGCTAGGAAACTCCTTGCAGGTGCAGAAACCACTGCAAGCTTTCTTTTTCAGAGGGAAAGGCCATCAGCATTCAGTAATGACTCTTGTGAACAGTTTGCTGTCTGAAGTCTCTGCTGTGGGTGCACCGTGCTGCTGCCAGTTTTGCCATTTGTTCATGCAGAGCACCAGGCTGCTAAGGAGTAAAATACCAAGTGTCATTAAAATGTATTCATTATCCTTATAGTTATTATCTTGCTGTTGTTGTCTCTGTCTGTTCTGCAGCCTCAAATCCAGTGTCTCCATGCAGGGAGGGCTGTTTCGGAATAATACTTAAAACAAAGCATTAAGCATAAGCCAGCTTGATACCAAAGGAATTTTAAAAAATCTAAAATCATGTTTGAACACAAGTGTAAAATGATTGTTGCAGAGTCAATAGCTCACACTTGCGAACAACATAAATATTAGATATCATTCTCTCCTGACTTTGAAATAAAATCCAAAATTGTGAAAGCAAGAATAAGGTTATTGGCAACATTGATAAGCAATGTGGGTAAAGGCCCAGGCAGTACCCTACAAGTGTTTATCAAGTTTTTATTAAAAGCTTTGTAGATTTGCTTTCCATAGCTAAGTAACTGTTGTTGCACTTCAAATATTCTCCCAGATTTGTTGTAAAATACATAAAAGCTGCATCCCTTAGATTTGCACATGGAGAAGACTTAACGATTTGTGCAAGCTGTGTCTCATAGGCCTGATGCATAATCACCAGAACACCATGCTCATTAAAGCTCCTTAGTGTCTGTCCTTTTACAGCTCAAAAACCCCCTGCAGAATCCCCTGCCCACTTCCCTACCCTACATAGATCTGATGACAATCACCTTCCCGCTTTCTTCATAGTCTTAGGAAGGCCTTGCTTACGCCTTTGTGCAGGGAACCTGACAGCAGTCAAGGAACTCAGCTTCTCCCTTGATGGTTTAAATACAGCCCCATTCCCTTCCACGCTCTGCAGGTTTTGCAGAACCATGTTAACCAGAGCCAATCTCAGCAGCTGGCCAGGGCTCAGGTATTCTTATCCTTCAGTTTGCTTTGCAGATCTGTTCAAGCTCTGGTCATTACTTGGACACCTAAAACCCAAGAATACCCTTTTTGGAGCATTTATTGATCGCAGTGTAGGGAAGTCAACTGTAATATGAGCATTGGGTAACGAAACTCAGCGCACAGAAAAGCCTCTGGGTATCCTTGACTAGCACAAAATGGTTTTTGTTCCATCTCTGTAATGTGAGCATTATCATTTTTCTCTGAGTTTTTTAACAGCTGCAGAATTTTTGCATCTTCAGACTCTTAAGAAAAATTACATACAAGACAAGTTTTATCTCGGTGAAACCCAGGCTGATTCTGGAGAAGTGAACAGAGGGGCTTTTACTGCAACAGCACTCAATTTACTTCTTAAAAGTTCAGGTAAACTGTTTACAGAACAATAAAGGGCTAGGAGCAAATCCGTTCCAGAAAAAAACCCAAAACGTCTGTTGAGGCAGAGAAGTATTTCCACGGCATGTGGAAATAGAAGATTGATGTTTCTGTTTTGTAGTTGGGAGAATCTGTCTTGGAATGGATTATAGAAAAGATGCCACAGATCCTGTGCCTCTCTGCATGAGAGCCTTGGCATGTTTGGTGGAATTCATTTTTTGCAGAATTGCACCAGGAAGGTCATAAGCAAGAGTACTGCTACCAACTGCAAGGCTTCTGCTTTTCTGTAGACTAGAGTGTATCATGGTCACATTTTAAAGCAAAAATCACATTTTATAGTTAAAGAATTTTAAGGAATAAAATGTTAATAAGAACATCATAGGAAGTTGGGAATTCTAGCAAAACTTTTTTTTGAACATTAATGCTTTTACAAGATGTGTTCTTATTAAAGAATAAAAATTCAATGTAAATTATAAAGGCAGTTAAAATAAACATTTTCAATTTTAAGTATATAACAGAGAAACTCTGGCATGAGCACTCTGTTCTGGACTCTGTTTTCAGAAACATCCTTTTACTGAAGCAAAGAGTAAATAGTTCAATTAAATGAAACTGTCAAGTCTTGTAATGTGTTTAATCTATTACCAAAACAACCAAAAGCTCTCAGAAACAGCAAACAAGATGTGTTGTTTGATTATTTTATACAACTCTCAGAGAAACTACTAAGTGTCAGTTTAAGGTCACCAACTCTTCTTCAGCTGACATCAGAGAAGCTACAAACACATGAAAATGTCAGATTTCTGTACCTCCTGATTCCTGCCAGGACAGACACTCAAATCAGGACATTTAGGGAAAGAGTGCCCTCCATTTGCTTGCAATTTCTGTTGTTTACAGTTCCCAACTTTCTATGATTAACTTATCCTTAGTAAGGTCTTATTAACATTTTATTCCTTAAAACTTTCAAAGGATGATGCCATGCAACTTGGTAAGAAATAACCCAAACAAAAACCAACCACTTTTTCTGCCTTCCCAACAACACACAAAAGCCTATTCCCAAACTCAAGTGTTATGGGCTTTTGGAAATATGAATTCTAAGTGCTTTCTGAGGTTCTTAGCCAAGAGCCATCATCAAATCGTTACTCTAATCTTAGTCTTAATGGCAACCCACAGTCATAATTTCTTTCACCAGCTATTGAAAAACCCCACAGGCAGATATGGTAAAAACAAAGCAAGATTCGGGAAGAAGAGGAAAAACTTTCTCCTGCAACCTCTGCCCAAGTCCCCGGATAGGAACAAGTCACACAGCAGACACCAATTCAGTGTGGCACCGTTTTCCTTAAACTGAGCACAGCAGGTAAGTTTTTACCATTGAAATATGTATCTCTGACCTTCAAAGAGATGAACCCCTTCAGCTCTTAGCAAGGCCACGGACATGTCCACTTGGATGCTGCAAGAGCATCTCAGGAGCAGGTTTCAAGCTCCAGAGGTACTGCCTGAACACATGGGCAAGAATGCAGCTTCAAATCCACTGTTCAAGAGAACACAGCCCAAGGTGCCCAGAGATCTGTTTCACCCACAGCTAGCAGAATAGCCAACAAGCAAAACTATATAAGCACATCTACCTCTGGGGCATTAACTGCATAACTGGCAGAAGAATTCAACTATGAGCAGCAGCACTGCAGTTAATTATTTTTCGTGTAATGTAGCATGCTGACAGCTTTTAAGTCAATTCATGTATGCACTGAGCATACAAAGCACAGCTGATAGCAAGGAAGGTCATCTTTAGCCATTTCAGCATTCAGTGTCAGGCTTGGTCGCAAAAGACAGGTTGATTCAAAATGTTCATTGCAAGGAGATTAAAAACATAACACAAAATTAAACAGTCCCAAGCAAGTTGCAGAACAACCACCACAGAGCCAAACAACAGAACAGGAATAAATAAGCCGCTGGCAATGTCTCTGGCTCCTTTAACTGTCCTGAGGTGCTGCCATCCTCTGCTACAGGAATTTGACACAAGCACAGCTTTTTCACTTGGCCTCGTCCAAAAAATCCCCTTCACAACTCTGGCATTTCCCCACTTAAACTGCTTTGCCTTTTCCTTGCTTCCAGCTGTGCCCTCTCTTCTGCAATAAATCTTAGATATTCAAATAGCTCTTTAATGTCCAAACCTTTGTTCTAATCAGCAAGCAGTACTGGGGGTTGGCTTTCACTGTACAGTGAAAGATTGACCATAAAAGCATCAGGATGAAGTTGTGCATTCCCGTGCTTGTATAGCTAAAGCTCAGCTCCAACTGCTGCAATATTCCTGCTGCCTCCTTTGCCTGGAAGTGTGCTGTCACATAAAAGGCAGCCACAAAAAATATACGATATAAAGCTTGGAAGTAAGATATACCTATGGTCATGTTTCCCCTCCCCTTTGCACGTTACCCAGCTTCAGCTCACATATACTCCAGCCCAGGGAAGTCACGTACTAGGCTTTCAGAGGAGCAGCACCCACAGAGCTGTTCAAATGAGAACACAGCTCCCTGCAGAGGTTTTCCAGCAAATTGTGGATCGGGGGACAGAGCTCATGACAGCTCACTCCCAGGCAACACCTGCCCCAGTCCCACCCTATGCAGAAGAAGCTGTCAGAAAGCTTGTGCAGTTGTAGCTTCCCTTGGACCCAGACCTCTGGCTCAGAGTGAGGACAGGAGCCACCATCACACAATGCAGTGGAACCAAGCAGGCCTCAGATCTTGTTTTAGGACAACTCCCACTGCAGGGAGGTTTTTCATTCAGCTGAGAACAAAACTTTATGGTATAGGAGCAACTTCACACCCACCTGGGAAGCCTGTGGATGTGCACAGTCACTTTTCCTTCCTCTCTCCCTACCTGGATATCCACTTTAAAGATATCCCATTGCTAGAAAATAAGTTTCTGCACCCTTTTATTAGGCTGGAATTTATGGTCCCCAGGGAAAAACAAAACAAAACAAAACAAATCAAACGAGTTTAGAAAGGAAAAGCAGCATCTTTACCACCACAAGAGGTCTCAGAGGAGTTGTTTTGACACTGCAGATTAAACAGCACAAATCTGAACTCGAGGACTCTGGTCTGCAGTTCACAAGCCTGTCTCCACAGCTTTAGTGCTATAAAACACTCTTTCCATGTTTCAGTTCATCCAAATTTCAGCCAAAAGGATGTCACAGAAGACAAACAGAGCAACTGAGCAACTCCATTGTATAACAGAAGATTCAGTAAATGTCTTTTCAAAAGCCAGTTTAGCAGAACACTTATGGTAAAGATACTGGGTTGCTGAATCCCAGAGACCAAGGTGAAAGCTCCAGAGGAAATTACAGAGGTGTGCATGTGCCTGTGGGATGTTGAAAATGTAAAACAGTTTCAGGGGGAAAAGTAAATTATGCAGTCTATGAAGCACTTAAGGAATGGAGGCAAATTCAGCAGAGGGACACCCAAGATGGGCAACACCTGGGAACACCTGCCCTGGGAACCACTGCTGAGGGAATGGCTATTACAGAACCCGGAGAAGAAATAGCTTTGGGGGCACCTGACAGCAGCCCCTTGGGAAGATAGGGCCAGGCTCTGCACAGCACTGTGTAGTGGGACGATGAAACGCAACAGGCGCCCGCGGGAAGAGAAGAGGTTCTGATTTGCTATAACAAAAACCTTTTCACCTTTAAGGACAACACAGCTGTGGAACAGTATGCCCAGAGAGCTTGTGCTCTTTGGCAGTTCCCAAGCAGTGACTGAATAAAGCCCTGAGCAACCTGGTCTGACCCCACAGCTGACCCTGCTTTGAGCAGGAGGTAGGATAGGAATGAAAAAGTACAGCAGTCAGCTGGTTTAGCTGGAGCTGGTACCTGTACCTCCCACAGCCACTCTCACCCCCCACCTTGACCACCCTGCTTTCTGTAACCCAATGCAAGGGCACTTTTGACCTCCATGAGCTGTGAAGTTTTCTGGGGTTGCACCAAGTTAAAGAAACTTTCCTCACACTGTTAATGAGGCCATGCCGAACAACGTCCATATGAGAAAACTACTGGTTTCCTCTTCAGCTCTCAAATAAACGGCTCCTGTAATCATAACTTTTTTTGCGTAACTGAACTCCAGATGTATGGGCTCATTGTTAGGGCTGGCGCTCTCCACAGCAATGGAGTGGACGTGTCCTAAAGCAAGATGGCAGTATAGAAAAAGCTAAAATTAGCCTTGAAATGAAGTCTCTGATTCTGAAACCATATCAAAGACCACAGCAGAAGTACTACTAACTGATGCAATTCATTTCATTAACTACATGATATTAACAAAAACTATTGTCTTTTCTGACTGAGACAGAAAAAAATAGGCCTGTTCAAATTACCCTCATCCTAAAAGAGCATTAAGGCAGTTAAGATCTGCCTTTCAGGATTCAAGGTGCAAGAATTCAAAAGACCGAGGATATAGCACAGCTTAGCCTATTTTCTTGATTTTTTTTCTCACCCAAAAGACAGAAGCAAGAGCTTTTGCTGCTGCAAGTCTTTAGCACCAAGAAATACACAATACATACCAAGGACTTTCCAACTAATCTGGTTAGAGATTTTTTTTTTAAAAATCAGAGTAAATTAAGTTGAATGGCACCTATTATAAAAAAATTATACACTTCTGTTCAGTGGTACTTGCTAAACAGTATAATTAGAGACTACTTGCTGGGGTAGTTTGAAAAAAATTGCATGTACAAATGCTTTTACAGATTGCACCTTTCAGGTGATTTAGTCTGAGCAGATCTGGTAAATGGATCCGGATTTTGAAGAATATCACAAGCCCTTGTACCTTGCTGTTGTGAGGTCAATCCGTAGTTTGAATATACCATTTAGGGTTAGTGCAATACATATTCTATTGAGAAGGGACTTTTATAATGCAGGATTAACACCTTAGTAAGAATTTTATATGGAAATGCATTAAATGTGGAGGGGTATTATCTGAAGTCAGTGGTGAGGGCTAAATTGTAGGTACTAAACATTGTGAAATAATGTAAGTTTTACACAATCATTACACAGATAGAATTAGATCAGTAAGCAAATAATAGCAAGGTAGATAAAAAGCTCCTTCAAAGAGGACAAATGTTTTCTTCCCTTTTCCTCTTTAAAATACATCGGCAGAGTCACCACTGGAACAACTGTGATAACTGGTAAAACCCAATTAGAACAGAATATGCAAGTTAGTAAATTCTGAATCAAGTATCTTACTGAAAATAACTTTAAAAGTAACGTTTGACAATAAAACAGAAAGAAAACAGAAAGAACAGTTAGAAACTCAAACTGTTCTTCATGTTTGGCAGCCTATACATAGCAGTGCAAAATAAAGCACTGTTTTAGGTCATCCACTCTTTTCAGGCCTAATAAAAATAAAATGGCACAAAATTCTAAATAATCCTAAACAGTTCAATGCAAAACATGACCACATGCTGCGAGTTACATTTCACAGAAGCCAGCACCATTGAAGTACAAAATTATTCTCCTTTGACTTGCAAACCTGCATCCTTGTTTGTGGGGCAGGATGAAAGACACTGGAAGAAAGGGACTCCAAAAGAAAGGAATCCCATGAGGAACATCCTCAGCCTCTTGCTGAGCTGCCATCCTCATTAAAGTTGTGTGTTCCTGTGTGTAACTACACTGCCTGACAAACAATATCCACTCCAGAGACATGACCTTTTGTAGGCCAAACAGCAATCAGCAACTCACAAGACCATTATTTCATCTGTAGCTTCACTAAACATGAGGCAGAACCGTGTTGATACTGCCGTTCATTGTTGTGAACAAATTTGTATTACTCAAATGAAAACAAATCTGTCCTAAAAGTTTGCCAGGTAGCTTTGGGACAGCATTTGTCTCTCATTTTAAGCAATGTTAAGAATTGCTAATAGGTAGTAGTAATGTAGTTACAATGTAGTAATTGCTAATAAGAATTGCAAATACCCAGCTGTAGATGGACCCCGGGTGTACCAGTGCCACAGGTGGCACTTCAGAACTGTTCCTGGAAGCTGCTACAAACATGCAGAGAAGCTGAGCATGTGAGGACCTCCACAGCCAGGCAGCCAGTGCCTGCTGAGCTCACTAAATAAGTTACACCTAGGAGTCATCACCCAAGAACAAATATAGTTCCCCAAAGCTGTGCCTGCTCTTTGAAACGTTATTACAGCCCACAAGTACAAGGAAGTTTTGCTCCTTACTCCCTAAGCTGTTGCTGAACATTTTGACAGGAATGCAGAACTTGTCT
>VZRR01007638.1:0-31744 GCA_013398015.1 Oreocharis arfaki
GAAGTTCCACCTGAACAGAGGAAGAAATTCTTTCCTGTGCGGAGACCACCTCTGGGGGTGGCAGTCAGAGGTTTTGGAGTGTACAAGCCACCTGTGTCAGTTGGAGTTTGGCACCTTTGGCTAGTGTAGGAACTCCCACTAAGGACAGGCTCAAAACATTTACAGGGGAAAGGTCAAAAGGTCAAAAGGATGAGAGGAAAGCTAATGTCTTTACATTTGATACAATTTGATATGTGAAGTTATGGGTGTTATCGTCTTTTAAATGGGTCTTAATGTCTCTACTAACTTCAGGCAGCAGGTTTGTTACAGACCTCAGACAGCTTGGCTCCTGAAACAAACAAGTGTCTGCACAAGCCTGAACTTCTGAACTTTGGGATAAAATAATAGGTTCAAGGGGGAATATGTGGTAGGTGGTTAGGGAAGGCTGTACCTTCCTAGTACCTCAGCCAATGGGGAAAGGAAGAGGGCAGTATGTGGCCTGGAGTTAGGATTAAAGGAGGCTGCATCCTCCAAAGAGCGAGAAAACCCTGCGGGCATGTGCCCCAGTGGACCCTCTCCCTTTATTCGAATAAAGTTGAAGGACTCCTCTGTCTCCTTTTTGGATGTGATGAAGAGCTACTATAGCATTGGCTTTCGCGGGTAGTGAAATATAAGAAATACAATGTATTAGAATATGTTAGGAAATATTATGTGCCTGTTAAGAATAACTTTGCTATGTAGACATTGACTAGTTAACATCATAATTAGAGTCAAAGTTATAAGATGCTTATATAGCTTGAGTTATAAGATACCTATATAACCTGAATCATAGCTTGAGTTATAAGATACCTATGTAATCTGAATTGTAACTCTCTATACCTATATAACCTGAATCATAACTTTGTATACAATGTAATAGCTAGTATATGGTTAACTAATTGCTTAATGCTTAAATAGACGGAAACTCACCAGGGGAATAATCTCAAACATAGACAAGTATAGCTAGATAGGGGAAGCAGCAGGATGTACTCATGAAAAGTTGGCAACAGTGGAGTCAATTAGCCACCAAGTAAAGAATTTAAACCGGTCGGATCCAGAAAGACCTAAGAGCACCATTACTGCACATGCTCCAAATACAGAATTGAAAAGTTCAGATGTGAGGTAGAACTTGAGCCTTCATCAGAAAAGATCCCCGAAGACCCTCACAATCACATTATGCATGCTTTAAAAGGCGGATCGGGGAGGGACTGTGCTAATCCTTAAAAAAAAAAAAAGTAAAGAAGTTCTCTATGCATATGCATTCAGTTTATTAATATGCATGATGTTAAAGCATATAACCAGGAAGTCTGTGTAGGTGGGTGTGCCTCTGCCTACGAGCGATGCACCCAGTGCGCTGTGGGTTTTTGCTCTAAGTGACCTTTGTCCCCTATTGTCCCTTACTAAATTTATTTAACTCCAAAAAGAGGAGTGAGCATTGTTTCTCATATTGGACATAGACCTCTGGTGTTTGTGGTTTTTCCGGACAACTGGGAACTCGTCCAGGATCCTTTCAGTGTCTGGGTCCAGCACTCGGCAAGAGGAGCTGAGGGCGCCTCACCCAGTTTCGGTGACCAGCTCCCTTCAATGTTGGTTGGCACTGGATGATTGTTTGGGTAGCCGAGACTGTCCAGGAGGCAGACAAGAGGCGGACCAAGGGTGTCCATGAAGAGTCCACAGGATATGGACACCCAGAAAGGGCGGTAAGGGAAAGCTGAGAAAGGGTCTCTGCAGATCTCACCGCTGAGTACAATTTCAGGGAGTAAAACACGGCAGGACGCCCAGAGTGGGCAACAAAGAAAAGTCAAAAAAGGATACTGACTATAGGGATGATGATCCCAAAATACCTCTGAAGGGTCCTTTGGGAGCATCTTGAGATGGTTTGCTCGTTCTCCCAGAGGTAGTTAAGGACATATGCACCCAGAGGAAGCAATAAGAGGCACCAAGAAAGGGTCTCAGCAACTCACGCCCAGAGCAGGCAATATGGTTGAAGGGGAGTGTGGAGAAATAAGGTTAAGGCAAACAGCAGTGGGAGACTATGTGATAAGGAAAGAACAGTGAGGACTTGGAAGTTCTCTGCCTTGTCTTCAAAATCTGCAGTCTAATATAGGGCCAGCTGCAAGTCTTTTGTATTCCCAACTTCCAGGAGAGGGAAAACAGGGAGGTATTGTTCCTACACCCCCAACCCTCCCTGGGCCATTATGGAGCCAGGGTGGAGGATTTGGGTTTCTCCTCTTAAAGGTAGTGAATACTACTCAGGACTTAAGGGGGCTCTCCTGTGGTGAGGAGTGCCAAGGGAAGATGCGAGAGTGCAGGACCAGCAGCACGGGCTGGCGGCCTGTGGGGGAGGTGCCAGGCCAAGCCGAGACTGTGGGGCAGCTGGGGCTTGGCGCTGGCTGGTGCCCAACGCCGCCACCTCCGCAGGCAGGGGCTGCCGTGGCCCCCCGGCCCCATGAGGTTGCAGGGCACTCCATCCTTCTGCCTGTCTCTGTGGCACCGTCAGCTGTGCCCACCCGCTGAGCTGTGCTGGCACCTGGTGTTTTACAGAGCTTATGGTGCTGGGAGAGCGGCCCGGGGGCCTGGACAGGTGTGCTGGGGGATGTGTCTGGACGCTGCGGCAGGACAGGGACGGGCTTTGGTGTGCAGTGTAAGGTACAGCGACTGGCTTTGGGATACGGTGTAAGAGACAATCTATCACCAAAGCCCGGCCTGATGTAAGAAGGGATTTTGTTTGGGTCACTGGGGAAGTGAGTGATTTTGCAGAGATTCAGCAGCTGTGAGAGGGTGAGAGCCCATAGGCAGCAGGAGCAGGGACTGGAGAAGTGGCCAAGTGGGCCCTTGCAGGAATTGGTTAGAAAAGTACCTCAGGTATGTGATTATTAAGGGTATCAGGATCTGCTGTTCTACCAGGGGCTCACCACACTAGAGCCCTTGCTGGACCTAGAAGTGCTTTTCTGTCAGGAAAATTAATCCACAAACACCAGAGGTTTATGTCCAAAATGCAGATAGAGCAGTCCTGTTACTTTATTCGAATAAAGAGAGAGGCCATTGGCATTTCCCCTGGGGTCTCTCAAATTGTCGGAGGATGCAGCCTCCTTTTTATCCTAATTTCCTGGCCTCATTTCCTCACTCTTTCCCCATTGGCTGAAGTACTTGAGAGGTACAGACTTCCTGAATCACCTCATACAGAGCTCCTGCTAATGTATACCCCCCTCCCCCCTTTTTCTTTCCCTACGGAATTTATGGTTCTTCCCATTGTTTCTTTCATCTCTCAGTATCTAGCTTTATCTACCAGTGGACCCACAGTTTGTTTGTAAAGACTGATCCATCTCATTCCTTTCATCAGTCAGTGGAATTCCTCCCATTGTTTCTTTCATCTCTCAGTATCTGGCTTTATCTATCAGTAGGCCCACTGTTTGTTTGTAAAGACAAATCCCTCTTATTGCTGTTATAAATGACCCAGATCCGGTATGGAAATGAGTTATTAAAATTTATTGAGAACTCAACAAAAATCAGCAAAGCAAAAGGGATTAAAAAATGATTCTCCCACCTCTGGCCCAAACCTAACTAACAATATAAAGGTAAGATTATTAAGAAAAACCTTTTAATGGTCTAATCTAATCTCCTAACCTAATTCTCATGGTGTCTTCTGTACCACCTGTGGCAAGTGAAGGCACAGAAACAGCTTAACATAAAGAAAACAATGACAGCGAGGGTTGACCCCCCAATAACTGGAGATCTGAAAGGAGGGATGCCTACACAGACTATTTCAGCAGATGCTCTCTGGGTAGGCCTGTAGAGCTTCCCCTGATGTCGACGCACTGGCTGCTACTCCAGTCCACTCCTGCAGAGTGTCAGTCACAGCCTCCTCTCCTTCTCCTCCAGCTGAGATGTCCAAATCTCTGGGGCCTTAAGAGACCTTGACCTGAGTATGATGGGTCCACCCATGTTCAGCTGTCCTGGTGGCTGTTTCTGTGGTCAGCTACACTCAGAAAGGTCCACACCACTTCGCCACCAGTGGTGCTTCTTTATTCCTTAACTAGGACCCAATCTCCTGGTTGGATGTTATGAAGAGCAAAGTCCAAAGGCAGGGTCTGTGCCAGCTGAGGTTCCTGTCAAAGAGATTTCCCAAGAGACAGTATCCTGGGCACATATTGTTTTAAATATACATCATTTATTCCTACCTCCCTTCATTTTGGGTAGGAGGCTGTGCAAACCTGGCTTCTGTGGGCTGTGGTCTCCCCCACCCCGAACTCAGCCAGGGAAGAATCTCTGCTGCATTTGGCTTTCTTGTAGATACATTCCTCTCTTTCAGCCTTGTTTATTTTTTCCTAGACCTGAGGTGATTTAAGAATGTGTTTTCCCTTTATTTAATCTTAGTGGTTTAACTCACAGTTCAAGGTTCCAGCCATGCATCTTCAGGGAGGCTTCTTTGGTTGTAGCTTCTTTACACAGTTTTTGTTTATAACGGGCAAAGCTCTTTTATATCAATGTTTGAGGCATGATCTGTTTCAGTCTCTGACATCCACCCTGTGACTCAAACATTGTAATAAAGGTCTCTTTCCTAGCCATCCTCTTCAGTTTGTGGGCTGTCCATGGAGGTGATGAGGAAAGATAATAGGAGAAAAGATAGAAACAGCAGAAGCAGTGACAAAAGTAATCATACAGTGATCAATAGTTCAAAATGTGAATTCAGTTGTAATTATTAATCCCAATTCTTATTAGTCAGTGCTCCCACCTGAATCCTCTGAATCAGTGGTTTTTAACAGGGTGTAAGAGATACTGCAATATCATCAGGCCCCACAGGCTTGTGCCCAGTCAGTTCCCTCAGGTGATCCTGAACTCTGGCAGTGGGAGGGACTCTGCCCTCCCAACCTCCACCTGGAAGTTCAGGGACTTGAGAAATGCCTTTGTATTTTGTTTTGTTCTTATCTCAGCCTGTAAAGTTTACTTTTATTTTTCCCAGTCTCCTGTTCCCCAGAGAAGAAAGGAGGAAGAGCCAAGGGGTGAGCAAGTGGCTGTGTGGTGTTTAGTTGCCAGCTGAGGTTAAACCACAATGGTGGAGACCCAGAATTGGGCGCATGAACTGTTTGAGCAGCCTATGCCAGAGTGTCTTGGTTTGAAAGAAAGGTGTCTGCCAAGGAAGGCAGGAACCTCCCTTGGAAGAGAGAATATGACCCCTTCCCTCTGAATTATTATAACTTTGAAATTAAGAGGCTTTCAGGCAAAGCTAAAGGAAAAGGAATAAGAGCTCTTTACTAGTAAGTATATGAACAACGAGACAAACAAACCACAACGGCAGCGACCCCGAGCAGAGCAGAGCGCAGTGCCGGCCTCGCTCGGCCGCGGGCAGTTCCCCTCCGGTGCAGCTCCGGGCACGGCCGGCAGGGGCGCTGGTGGCTCCCGGCCGGGCAGGGGGTGCGGTGATTCCCCCGCGCCGGCAGGGGGCGCCGTGGTGCGAGCTCAGTCACATCTCCCTCACGCGGCAATGGCAGACGGGCTGAATGGTAAAGATGGACTGCAGCGGGAACCTCGGAGCGGCAGCTGGAACAGCAGGGCGGGCTCACCCTGAGTAGCAAGGAGGAGGTAGCAGAAACTCTGCAGCTGTAGCAGGGGACATGGGGTGTCCCAGCAGGCAGGGGGTGTGGGTTAGAGTGCAGTGAAAAAGCCCGAGGCAGTGGCAGAAAGCAGTGGGGCTGCACAGAAGCAGCCCAGCTCCTCCTCCACAGCTGCTGCATGCAGCCGGGGAAATGCACCCTCTGGGAAGGGTAGGGGATCGGGGCCCCGGTCTTTTCCCCTGAGGCACCTGAACAGATGGCAAGGGTCCTTTCCAGTGAGACAGGGTACCAGTAAGGTCCCAATTCAACAGCTGCTCTCACGAGCAAAGGCTCACCCATGGCAGGAGAAACAGGGCAGGGCTGGGCTCCGGTGGCAGCAGCAGCAAATTCCTCCCCAAGCAGCAGCTCAACCATCCTCTTCCGAAGCAGAGAGAGCAAGAGAGCGAGGAGCTGAGCCCAGGTCCCTTTTCCCAGTCCAATTCTCTTGGTATCTCTGCCCCTCCGAGAGAAACCTTCAGATAAGAGAGTAGCCAGCCGCAACCTTCCCGTGGAAACTTTGTCTCTCCTAAGTATTGGTTGTTATGGTTTCTTAGTGAGAGATGGGACAAAATTCTGTGAGAGGAAGAAACAAAAGGAAAAATCCCAAATGCCAGCACAGGGCTCACCCAAAGAGGGGCAGTGGGAGCAACCCCTTTCCCACAGGAACACACTGCCCTGCTGTGCCGCAGGCTCGGTCTTTTGTGATTCCTCATCCTGGAACTTCCCTCTAACAGCCGCAGCCATCCCAGATGCCTTCCTTAGGGCCACGGGAGCAATGTACCCTGGCAGTGAGGATGGTGGCAACTGACCACACGGCATGGCCAGTGGAGGGAGGGTGGCGTTGGTTCCTGCTCGGCTCTTGCCCACCCCATTGCCAACTGTGTCGGCAATTGTAGCTCCCTCATGACAAGAAATATGGTGCTAAACTGAAGCAAGTCCCAGGGACCCCCGAGATGGAGAGGGTCTAGTGCACACAGCTTGTAAGATGGGGCTGTGGGAGCTTGGCTTGCCCGTCCTGGAGACAAGGGGGCTCAGGTGGCCCTGGCAGCAGCATTGTGTGGGTGGTTGTGAAGAGGGGACCCCACTGGCCAGCATCAGTCACAGCCTGTGTTAGCAGTCACCAGGTGACATGTTACAATCTCATGGCTCTGGTTGTTGGTGGGTGCAGTGTAACATGCAGAGGCTTTGCTGAGGTGAGTGGTGCTGAGAGACATAGCCCCAGGGCAGTGCAGATTCACCTCAGGCTCTTGAACGGCATTACTGTGGGTGGCTCAAAGATGAACAGACTGGCATCAGGATGTGCAGCTCTGTGCTGGAGGCAGATGGGGGACTGAAAGTGCCCTCTGAAACTGTCATGCTCATCCTCAGGTCTTCACCCTCTCCTCTGTCATGAGGGAAATGATCAGCATTGCATTTGTATCTTTGCTTACTAGTGCTCTGCCCTACCTACCCTTGTTCCACTGTGTTCCACTGTACCAAGGTAAACCTCGGCTTCCTCCTACCCTGGTGGTTCCATCGTTTGGCATCATTCATACAGCTGTGCCACAAAAGCTGCATGGCTCAGCTCTGGGTCAGGCTGGCTGGCTCCATCAGTTTCGGTCAGTCCTTGAAGCCAGTCTGGCACGTGTAACGTCATCCACTAGTCAAGCAATGCCTAAAGCAATGCCCAGAGGCATCAGCCCATAGAAAGCCCAAGCAGCCCAGTGTGCCCAAGCAGTTGATTGTGTCAAAACACACAGCACTTCCTGAAGGTCACAAATGAAAGGACAGCAGAATGGGGGGGACAAAGCAAGGGCCCACCTTCATCTCCCACATGGAGAAGAGGGGACAAGACAGCAGCATTTCCCTTCAGAGACCTTTGAGAACCTGCAGGTATTAGAAGTCAGGCCATGCAGATCCCAGCTGAATGGATAAACACAACTGTGTAAGAATGAGCAGGGCTGCTGGGTGCCTCTGGGGAGAGACTCCAGCTGTTACCTTTATTTACAACTCACTGGGAGCTAAGAGCAGAGTGGAGGTACACAGAACAGCAAAGAACTGCCTGAAAAAGAGTAAGAGGAGAGATCCTGGAAGTGGTCAAACCTTGAAGACAATATCACATGGGAAGCAAAACGTGCAGCCCGGTGAAGGGCTTGGGGATGCTGGTGGATGAGAAAATGGACATATCCTGGCCATGTGTGCTGGCACCCAGAACCCGCATATCCTGGGCTGATCCCCCAGTGTGGGCAGCAGGAGAGGGGAGGATTCTGTCCCTCTGCCCCACTCAGGGGAGACCCCACCTGCAGAGCTGCCTCCAGCCCTGGGGTCCCAGCACAGGACAGATGTGGAGCTGTTGGAGCACATCTGCTATTCCTTTACCACGTCCCACAGGGAGAAGCCTCAGCTGGGCTGACCTGCGGCCACTGATGGCACAGCCCCATTACCTGCAGCACCTATCCCACAGGGAGGTGGATGGGAGAGGACCTTCCCTCAGGGACTGGAGTTTAAATAGCATGAGGCTGGTGCAAGGGGCAACATCCACAGCTGCTGGAGCTGCCAGGACCAGCAGGGCAGCTCTTCTCGCCTACACTCTGCTGGGTGCTGTGCTCCAGCTGGCTTCCAACATTTTCCTGCAGCGCTCTGTTGGATCTGTCCCTCACACCAGCTCCTTTCCTGGACAGAGGATTCCCTGCAGGTGTAGGACACAAACAACACAGTCAGCTGCAACTCACGCCAAGCCCTTAGTTTTTTCAGTGCCTAAACCCTTCTTTGCTGGGCAATGCAAAGTTAGTAGGGTGAGCCGAGGAGCAGGGAGACACTGACCAGCGAAATGACCATCAGCTCCTGCCTGTGCTTGGAGAACAAGTCTGACGGAGTGCTCAGGATGAGCCACAATTTCCTGCACCACTCAAAGTTTCCCTTAAAAGCAAACTTTGCAAATGCCTCCACCTCAATATTTTGTTCCCAGATGAGGAAGCTAGTGAAAGGACAAGAGACTCTACACAGGTAGGGCAAGGACAACCCTGTTTCCTGTGTCACTATCCAGTGCTCTGTTCTCTAAACCAGTCTTCCCCCTTTGTCCCAGCCCCTCAATCCCAACCAGCTGCTCTTCCACAGCTTGGACTAACCAGCTCAGAAGCCTGGGCAGGCACACACACACCGGTGAACATGGGGAACACACATCACACTTGATATACTGGAGACATTAACATGGACAAATGAGATGAGAACAGAACATTCCTACAAGACACGACTTGAATTTATGTTTATTTTATATATATATATATTTATATATAAATATATATATATACCTTTGTATAGTTTAAACTGGGGGGGATTTTATCATATACATTTTTTTGGTAGAATACATGAGAAACAGAGACAGAAACATAGCAAATATAAATCAGTACATTCCTTCAGTGAACTCCTTGACACACTGAGACTGAAAAATTGCATGCAATGGGGAGACAGAAAGAAGGGAAATCAATTTTATTAGAAAAAAAAAAAAGAAACAAGATAACTTAGGTACAACTGTCAACAGAGAAGCAGCACTATAGATGGCAAATCTGCATAAATTAAAAGAAAATTCCACTCTGACATCTACTATGCTTTAAAGTGCAATAAAGCCTGATTTATTTACCTACAGAATACAGGAAAGTTTCCCCCCTCTCCCCATTCCAATCTATCACTAAAAAATAAACCAAATAAACCCAAACAAACAAACCAATAAAATAAATCTAAATGATATACATTATCCACAGTCCTATAGAGACGCCTACATCTACTCAGTAGCACCAAGAATCTGATATGGGTGTAATTAAAATCAATTAAAACTCGGGAGCAATGGTAACATCTGTTTGCTGCTTCTGCAGATCTCCTGTCCTTTACGCGTGCCCAGGGGAGAGGCAGCTCTCCCGGTGCTGGGGTGACGGCGGCCCGGCAGGTCTGGCAGCAGCACAGCACACACAGCACAGCGAGAGCAGCGCAGGGACATGGGGACAGGCGGCCGAGGCCCCGTGCAGGGTCTGCACAGCTGGGTGGGGCTGTCATACACCTGGGTGGGCGCCTGTGGGGAGCGGGACTGACCTACACCGAGGGAAAGTGTTGTGCAAGTCCAACATGAGCCACGAGCCTCTTTGGCGATGGGAAGGGGAGGGAGGGAGGGAGGAAGAGGAAGGGAGTCAGCACAGCCCCCCTGTTGTGAGCCTCTGGCTGTGTTGTCTTCTGAGGCCAGAGGCCTCTGTGCCACAGTTCATCTGTCTCCACATGCCACCTCTCAGCAGCTCTCAGAAGCCAAAGGTCTCCTGGGAAGCATAGACCATGTAGAGGAAGCCATCCTCATCTTTCTCCTGCTCGTAGATCTCCGAGATGGGGGTAGACACGCTGACCATGCTGTGCTGGTTCACCAGCAGGAAGAACGCCTGGGTGGGATTCAGCTGCAAGCGGCGCCTGTGGGGGCAAGGACAGGAGGGGCAGGGTCAGCCCACCTGGGGTGGGTGCCCTGACAGCCAGTTCCACCTCCCCAGCAATGCTATTCCCTTGGAGCCAGGCCTGCACAGCCAGGACCTCCTCCCACAGCTCAGGACATGGTATCCATGAGTCCAGCTGAGCTGCTCAAGGCTCCAAGGCCTCCTGAGTCAGGAGGGCAAAGCCCCCTTCTCCAAGTGCTACTGGCAAGGGCAAAGCAGAAGGGGCTCTTCCCTCTGAGCTGAAGAATAAAAAGGAGGGGACGGGATCCCTTCATTGCTCATGAGTGTCCCCTTGAGGGAGAGACCCCAGACCTTCAGAAGGTGCTAAGAACCTGCCCTCCCTTGGCCCCCCCATAACAGTCTGTACCACACACAAGGATGCTGTGGCTGCCATGTTCCCATCCCTGCCCTCAGCAGCTGCCTCTGCCTCACTCTCACATCACCACCCTGCAATGAGTGGCCTGTGGGTGAGGACAGGCTCACAACATGCCATCTGACACCACCCCACTCACCGGATTATTTTGACCAATTCACTCATGTTGACATGGTCTGGGACAAGGAACTTGGTTTTGTCCAGCACTGGCAGCTGTTTCTCCCCTTTGTAGCGTTCAATAATGACCTGAGGAGAAAGTCAAGGGTAGGATTAGTCATGTTCATAGTGCCCCACACGCTGGTCCCAAGGTCAAATACAAATCCAACTACCAATGGGTAGAAAAGCTGAGGTAAAGCCCCACCTTGCTTCACCCTCACAGGTAACAAAACAAAAAAAGGACATGAGCAGTGACCACCAGGCTGGCTGCAAGTGGCTCTTCATCCGTCACCTGTGCCCGAGCCAGGCAGTGAAGAGTGTCCAAAACAATGAACTAAAGCACCAAGTGCTTTGGCTGGATGACAAACAGTGGGCACCACTGGATTGATGTAGATTCTTGTCATCTGGCATGCAGGAGATCAGAAGAGGAGTGAAGTATTTTAACATCATCTTCAGACTGACCAAACTCATGGGTTTTGCTGGCTTGAGCTACAGACTGAGCTCATGGTGCAGCTTGCTTGCCCTTTCCTTCCTGCTGCCATTCAGCATCCCTCTGCCTGCTCAGGAACAGCTGTAGATATTCCCAAGCAAGCAGCTTTTAGATGTCCCAGCAAAGCCACTCAGGCATTTCTTCAGAAAGGGGGCGCTTGGATTTCACCAGTCCCGCTCCTTATGTTAACAGTCAGACACAATGACTCCAAGAAGGATCAGAAACCCAGGGCCACTCCTCCTGTGTGCCACCCCAGCTGTGCACTGAGCTTCCCAGGCACTCATGCATGGTGTCACCACGGGGACAACCCACCCTGTCCTCCTCTGCCAGACATCTTGCTTGGAAAAGCTCTTACCATCCCTACATTCTGAAATGGCTGAATGATGATTTCTGATCCATTTTCCTGCTATTATAATTAACGATTTTCTTCTGTGAAGCTGTTTGCTGACAGCTACAATTGCTGTTCTAAACCAGCCTGGAAAGGTACCTTTTGTATTCTGAGAAACAAGGTGGCAGGCAGTTAAAATAGGGACTGTACTTTTAAGGAAAATGAAAAAAATTGAAGATTATACAGCTTATACAGTAACGCTCTCTCACATCTCTCCAGCACCCTGTTTTCTCCACAAAGAGACTCTTGGATACTCATCAGCCCATCATCCTCCCCCACCTGAGATGAAACATTATTTTTCACTATAAGGCAAGGAATTGCCATAATTTATTTTCCCAGGTCCTTTCCAAAAGTACTCAAGAGACTGCAAATGGCTTTTGGCAGCAGAGGGATGGAGCAGCGTGCAGAGAGGAGGATCCCCAGGAGATGGCTCTGTGGAGCCAGAAGGACCAGGGATCCTCTGGGAACACGGATTTCCCTTTCCTTGGATCCCCTGTTGACACATCAGCCTCTGGCAGCAGCAGCAATGGAACTCCTGCCAGCCTCCCCCAAAGGCAAATCAACACCTCGGCTGGGACACTGCAGAGTCACCAGCGAGCTGGGAATGTCTGAGGAGCCCCCCCCAGGCTGTGGGGCTGATCTGACAGGGCTGCAGGCAGTTCTCGGAGGAGGGAGGGGTGCGAGGTGCCTTGCTGGGAGCTCGGCACCAAAAGGGACTCTGCAGAGCCCACCCTGGACAAATCTCACCCAAGGGGAACCCAACGCCTGGGCAAGCAGCATGTGAACACCAGGTATTGTCCCTTCGGCCTCTTTAGCAAGATGAGGGTCTGATTAAAGAACCATTTTCTGCAACAGACTAAACCATGCATTGGGACACCCCCCACCAACCTGTTAATGACCCTTCATCCCTCCAAGGAGGGCACAGGGAGGACAAGATGAGCAAGACCATCCTACTGCCTTCTGCATTTAACTTGAGTCTTACATGGACAGGTGAGTATTTTGGCTGTGGGGAGAGGAATATTCTTGAGGAGCTGAACATTCGCAACAGCCACATACAGGGATGCTCTGTGGCCACTGGGAAACACACGGGCAACAGCTCAGCTTTTGTTTGCGCGAAGGAGCAGCTATGCAGTAGCTGTTTGTGCATCCACCTTTACCTGCAGAGAGGGCCTTGCACACCTGGGCGATGCCTCATTTCTCACAAGAGCAGGACCAGAGACTGGTGTCCGTCACTACCAGCCAGTTCCATCCCCAAAATAAAAACCTTTAGATTAATCCAAGAGCGGGATGCGATGGCTGTCCTGGCCTTTAGAGCAGCAGCTGCCTTGTGCCCTGAGCAGACACGGAGCCTCTTATGTAGAACAGCTCCAAGAGTTTCTGTTCCCAGACCACGAGCTGCTATTTGGGTAACCCAGCTATGAGAACAGGTGGCCAGTGGACAAAACATTCTTGTCTAGCTCTGAAGGGAAAAGCACGATCAAATGCTAAAGTTACATCCCTGTGGCCACAGGGTGGGTGTACACAGCCACCTCCCATCCCATATCCTCTTTCAAGCTGCTGCCTTGAGCCAGGGGGTTCCTCAGCGTGGGACACCTGCTCTTGCAGAGGGAACCCACCACAGATCTCTGCAGAAATCACATGAGTGGGCACAGGTGGGGAGGGGAAATGCTCAGGGCAGAGCCTGGAGTCCTGGTCCCATCACAAACAGGGCTTGGACAGTGTTTATAAACACAACCTTTGTTCTGGGGCAGTCTGGAGAGGTGGAAAGGGAGTTTGGTAGGGAATATGGCCAGATGTGATGGTCAACAGAAGCAAGGTCTAACCAGGAGTGAGTCTAAGAATGTATTCCCAGCAGGCACAGAGGCTCAAATGTGTGTATGTAACAACTCCCTGACATCCACAGCCAGGCACAGAGACTGACACAGACACACACAGGACTCACACGAGCAGAGTCTGTACCAGCCTCATCCTGTTCCCCTCTGGCAGAGCAGGCTGCAGGAACAGACACAGTAGCCCTCAGTCGAAAAGGTGCTCTGGTGTTGATCCATCCAGAGTCGTGTCAGCCCTGGACACTGGATCTGCAGCTCCCCAGAACAGCCCTCCCAGGAACCCAGAGAAGGCTGTCCCTTCCTCTGAGTCCATAATTTGGGTTTCTATCCACCCCTGTGCCAGGGCAGGGCATTATGAGGGATCTCCCACCTGCCATTGCCTCTCCATGCCCCTCTGTGGGTGCTCAGATGAACCCAACAGAGCCCTCTCTGCATGGTCCACATGCCCCCCCAGCCCTCCCTACCAGCACAAAGGGTGGTCCTGCCTTTATCCCCCTCTACAGCCCATGACTCACCAGGCCTATCTGAATTGAGCATTGCAAGGCTTTGGGAAATGGTTTGCTACTGTTGCTGCCCAGAACAAGCGGTTCCCCAGCAATTTCAGACTCTCTGATGGTTCAGTCGTCTCCTGAAAGATCCCTGAGGGGGCACAGGCTCCCTGTCCTCTAAAAGGACAGATGATTATTTCTAAAACATATATTGAGGCTGTGGATGGGGGTTCCAGTGAAAAGGCTGGAAGTGCTTGCTCTGACTGCCCAAGGAAGAACCACCCTGCAAGGAGCAGCTGGAGATTTCTACCCAACAGAGCTGAATGTGAGCAGCATCTACTGCCAACACAACCATGTCACCTTCTCAGCAAGAGCTGCGTGTGCCTGTGGTCAGCACTTTCTACCAGGGAAGAGCAGGCAGCTCTGTTAAATGCACAGACAGCAAAGGAGCCCCTGGCATGAGGTGGACAGGGAACCTGGCTCCTGCCTATGTCCTTGTTACATGTGCCAGTGTGGCATCCTGGGATGTGACTTTCCTTCAAACAGAAGCAGAGAACTCCACGCCTCAGGCAGGGTTCAGGTTATCTCCTGTGTTGTCTCTGGTGGGCTCAGACAGCCCTCACGGCCCTCTCTCCATGCAGGCACACATGTAAATGTGGCTCAGTTCCTTCCCTCAGCCTTCCTGCAAGCACACTCATGGAAACAGGAGAGACATGCCTGTCCTGGGCACACAGCCAGGCCATGCCCTCTGCAAATCCTCCTGGCCCCCTCTCAAGGCAAAAGGGACTCGCCCAAGGACTCCGGATGGAAACTGGAGATGCAGGAGGGCAGCAGGTGCCGCACAGCTTTGACGTGGTTTCTGCCAGCGGTAAGGGTGCGACCCTGGATCTCCCTAGCTCCCCTGGGCTGGGGGCTCAAGCCCCTCTGCTAATTCCAAGCACCTCTCCAGGGAAGCCAGTCACTTGGAAAACACAGCTCCTGCCTTTCACAGATAACCAAGACCTTCCTACAGCTGATGAGCCTGCAGTACTTGGACCCACGACAGTGTCCACACCACACTCCTCCTGCATGAGGCTCCGATCACTGCCCAGCACTGAAACCTGCAAGAGCTCTGCCCTGGGAGAGAGGAGAGACAGCGCCAAAGTGGTGTTGAGGTCTAATCGGGACCAGGCCTTTAGAGACACCAGTGACAGAAACACAACTGGACCCCACAAGGCCTTCATGACCCTTCTCACCTCTTGATTCTTTTTACCCCTCCAGCAAAACTTGCATCGTGGTGTTGACCCCAACAGAAACAGCACTCCAGCCATGGGAGCTCCCCCACCATGTCTCAGTAATGCCATAAAACTCTGCTTGTAGATGCACAGCTCTGACTCCTTCTGTCCATTCCCCAAGCAACACACATCTGTGTACAGGCACTTGATACATGCACATGTGTGCGTTTTATGTACAACCGATTTCTAGCCTGGCCTTACTGCCAGAGCCTGAATGCACTGCAATTAGCTCTGCCACAACTCTGAAGAAATGCAAAGCCAGTCTAATGCCATTAAAGCCACATTAAAAGCAGAGGTCAATCCATGTATTGATGACCTAGAGTAGTGGTATCTAGGATGCTGTGAGGGGCAGGCCCTGTTCTGCTGAGCTGGCAACATGTGGACACCACAGTAGTGGTGGGAGAAGAGGAAAAACTCTTCTGGCTAGAAGAAACTGTGCTAAAACCAAAACAAGACTGAGGCAGGAGTGGACTAAGATGGGCCAAGAGCAGTTTGAGACATTCAGTCTTGAAGGCCAAATACTGATAGTCTGCAATTTTAAGACAAGGTTGATGTTCATCCAACACTAAGAGGAAGCTGAACTAGGAATCCTGTCTTTTTGGTCATAGATGCTATGATATTGCAAATAGTAAGTCAAGCAAGCCCCAAGTACATAATTCCATGGAATCTTGGAATGGTTTGGGTTGGAAGGAACCTTAAAGGTGATCAGGACCACCTTCAACTAGACCAAGCTGCTCCAAGCTCTGTCCAACCTGGTCTTGAACACTTCCAGGGGTGGGATGTTCCTCTAAGTTCTCCATCTTCTCAGGAAGAGAAGTAAATACTCAGGTAGGAACTCAAAAGCACACTCAGAGCCAAAGAGCAACTGAGCATATTAGGTGTGACATAGGTAGGAAGAACTGCAAGTTCATGGTGTCTCACCTGTGCCTGTCAACTACAGGAGCTGGGAAAGCACAGAATGCCTATGAATGATCTTAACAGAGCCTCTGTGCCTTCAATGCAGCAAAGATCTTTCCGACACATCTTTCTCTGGGCAGAGAGAAATCCTTACCAGGTTATCCATGAAAAATCAGGTAGCTACTACAGCAAAAAAAGGGCAATTTCAGAGTTTTCACCTGCTGCACTAGCTTGGAAATAGATTTGAGATCAAATCAGTCCCCTGCCTCTAGGGCAGCATGGAGCTTTATAGCCAGACTGTCCTTTGCACTGCAGAGAACGTGTCTGCTATTGAGCAGCTGGCACACACAAGGCACTGGAGGCTCACGGGGATCATCCTGTGTTGATTCCAGGGAGCGAAGTTTTGCAAGCTCCATGGAGGCCACCCAGGAGCACAGAAGGGTCGTGAGAACAAAGTCTAACACAGAAGAGCAGGAACAATCACTTACCGGGATTTTGTTTGGATGCTGTTCTCGGATCTGCTGAACTTCTTTACAACGATCCGCTGGAGAGAAAGAAGTAAAGAAATGAAGTTAGAAACACCTGTGTGTGGTAGGGCAGGCAGAACTCAGGTATCCCACCCTGCAAGCCACAACCTGACCCAGAGAGAGGTACATTTCCCAAGGAATGCACCTTCTGCTCACCAGGCCTTTTCTGAGCATGGTCTGCCAGATGTCAGCTTCAGTGACCAACCTGTCATGGCTTCCTACTGCCCCAACCATACCCCCCGAGGCTGGGACATGCCACTCTGCCTGGTAAAACCAGACAGCACACCTGGAAATCAGGAGAGTGAAAGGAGACCATAAAGATAACAAAACTAGATCCACCCTAAGCAAATGTAGCTCCGGGCCACGGGTGCAGGGCAGCAGCACAGCTTCAGGGGCTGAGCTCTGCAAGTTCAGGCTCTTTGTGTCTCTGGGATGTTCCCCCAAGGAGACAATTCTCCAGCTGGGTGTGGGTTTTAGCCATTTTCTTCTGCCTGTTGGGCACTTCTAAGCACTATCTGGTACCCTGCCTGGTTCCACAAGAGATGCACCTCACCAAGGAGGACTCCTTCCCTAGCACAGATTAGCTACAGAGTAGCTACAACAGCTTTTGGCCTGACAAAGTATTTCTAGGCCTGGATACAGGGAGGAAACCTTAAGCAAGGAGATGACCCACGCACAAAAAGACTTTTCCTGCAGTTGTTCTCACACTTTCTAACCCATTTTCCTCCAGAGTTTATGTTTACTGACACACACAACGAGCAGCACACAAAACTTATGCACTCTTCCAGTTTACAAGAGAATTCCCATACCCTTCACTGCTTTACCAGTCGGCTCCCCGCTTTCCACAACACAAAGCAGGAGAAAGGAGAGGAAGAAGCAGTACTAGAGCCAGGTACAGCTCTGTGCATGCTCTTCCTGAGACACTGCAGAAATGCACTCCTGGAACTGCCATTACTCTGTGAAGTGCTTCACAGACTACAATGGCCCATCTGAAATGCCCAGAAACTAAGCCAGGGGGTAAAGGTCAATGACTAAGCGCTGCCTAGAAAAGTGAGATCTGCATATGGCAGGATCTGTCACGGGATCATCCTGCCACGGCACCAGCTCCAGCCCGACTCCCCTCACCAGCTTACACAGCCCCAGTTTCTCATGGCCCACTGGGATAATGGAGGGCAGGATAAGCGCATGCGTTTGAGTGTTTTCTCCCCACAAACGTTGAGAATTTCTCCTCTGAGCACTCAATAAAACCTTATAGCTTATATGTTGAATTTGCCTAGATACGACTTTAGGAAGAAACTGGAGTTTCTTTAAAGGCCACAAGACTACAAAATCACCAGATCATAGAGGGTTTGGAGCACTATTTCTGCCTCCTCTGAGAGGAAAATATCACTGTGCTAGTTGTTAGACCTTTTTTCGGTAGGACTCCATGGGTGGGCAACACAGAGCAAGATTATTTGTATTTCATGAAAAATTCAGGCATATTTGGTCTGGGTTTTATGACTGAAGGTGCAGCTCCTCATGTTTCCTTTTCACCCAATCCAGTGTTCCAGGGATCCAGAGTCATCCTTCTGATACAGACAATTTTCCCCTGAGTTACCAATTAGCCAGAGAGTCACACAGACATCAGCACCACATGTGACACTGGTACAGAGACACCTCCCTGGGAATGCTAAAGGACACAGTGACAGCAGCACCCAGCCCACAGCACCCAACTCACAGCACCCAGCTGCAGCAGAAGCACCTGCCCCCTCCCACAGAGCCCCGTTCCCACATGTTCACTGTGTCCAGGATGGAGCATCCAAAAGGCTGGAGATCCAGAGCTTGACTGGACAACACTTATCACCATGGAAATTCCAGCAGCTTGACTGCAGCCAGCTCAGACTTCTCGGTGTTAAGAGAGTCTGCAGAGCTGAGTCCCCATGTTTGGCCAGTCATCCTGGCTTCAATGTCCACCCTAGCCTGATTCTCTCTCCATACTATCAGATGGCCATGTGGATGAGCTTCCTAAACACCATGCACTGCCCTACAAGGTCACAGGACTGTTTGCACAGGAAGCCCCAACAACATAGGTAATTGTGAGAAGGGTCTGAGAAGGAAATCCCTGAAGGCACATTATCATGGCTAGTAAATGAAGATAATCTTGGAGCATCCAGCTAGCCCAGGTTGCATATGCCAAAGGGCAGCCACATGCGGGACACCCCTTCCTGCTCCCTGGAAGCATCACCAGCTACAGCACAAGGAGATGACACAAGCCATCACCACCTTCATTCCCACAGAGGAAACAGAGGTGCCTCCTGCCCATCACACTGAAAAAGGTGTCACACAGAGGGTCCATCATCACTCCAGCTGCACATCAGTGCCTCAGGATCCCACCCCTGAGACCACAGTCCTTTGTCTCCCAAGGGGAGCAGATGGGGTGCCCTGGACGGAGGCCAATGCTGCATCTTTCAGGTCTTGTTGACTCCACGCTCAAGAGGAATCAAGGGCATGAGACATCAGTGACAGAGCTCTCAGCTGCCCTCAAGTCTGATGGACCACAGTGGAAGCTCCCCTGTCCCACTCTTTAAAACCAGCCACATGTCCAGGACCTGCTCCCTCTGGCCAGCAGGACCCAGGACATTCACAGCCTTCGTGACCCCAAGGGACCATGTGGTAGGGGGCTGATCTGCAGGTTACCACAGCAGAAGGGCAGCAGGTACTGCTTTACTCCAGGGCTGCTGGATCCCTCCAGCAGGTCCGTGTGATTGCAACTACAAACACCTCAAGCACTGCACTTCTTCCTCTGCCCTGGAAATGCCCATTTCAGAAACATCATTCGGGAAGGCAGTTAGGAGCAATCCCACCTAAGGTGCTCAGGCTCCTGAATATACAGGCATAAGTTTCCAGGACACCTGAAGCTCTGCTAAAAGAGCACACTCTGTCCCATCCTAGCCTTGGAGAGCCAAGGAAGCAGGCTTGGCAATCAGGAGAAGCTGCATCAATCCCTAGACAATTTCTGTGCACACAGGAGTTCAGGCACAAGAGATCTCCAGCAAGAGATAGTGATGGTCACCCACACCCTCTTCAGCCTGGGGTGGGAGTGAGAAGTTGAGCCTGTGACTCATGAAAGCATCAACATCACACAGCAGGAATGGCTATAAATACCAGCCTTAATTTAGTGTCTATACAGCCTAACCTAAGCCACAGGAATACAGAGAAAATGGTTAAAGGGCACTTCAAAGAAATCTGGCTGGAGGTGCCATCCCAGCACCCGAGCCCCCACTTACACAGTGCTGAGGACAGGCAGGATCCACCCCCACTCCAGCAGCATTTACACACTCACATTTCATATACAATAGGCCTGATCTTACAAGCTTTGTTCTCCTCCTGCAGCTCTCCCAAACTACAGCTGTGCTGAAGTTGAGACTTCAGTTGACACCTGGCTACAGTTAATCCTTAGCCAATGTGCAGAGCAAACCAGAGCTGTTTACACAGCCCTGTCCCTATCCATGTTCTCCTCCTCTGGTCCCTCCTCGCTGCCAGGGGAGCAGACACCACATATGACTGCAGCAGCTCAGGGGCTCCACGCAAGAGGGGCTGGAGGGGCTCCAGCCACCTGCTGTTCCAAGGAGCTGAGCAAAGAGCGATGACCTACATGAGAGGGAAGAGCCCAATTCCTGCTCCAGCTGTGGGCACCACATCTCTGCCATGAAGGAAGCCAGACTTCTCCCCAGTGCCAGGATGTCAGAGCTCAAGATGGCAGCAAGATAAAAACCACACAATTTTATTGGTTATTCCCAGGGAAACTTCTCTGCTATGGCCTATTGAAAGATAAGAGTATTTTTGTAGCATTGCATATGCCAGGAAATTGCCTATTTCTCCTCCAACTGCTGTTTCAACTGCTAAGTACCAACAGCAAAGCTTCCAAATTGCCCAACACACCAGAATCTTGTCTGTTTTCTTGACTGAGGTCCTTCCCAAGCTGTGCTCCAAAAGATGCAAGCACACAGTGTATCCCATGGCAATGCAGGATGAGATCATTATGGCAATTGAGGAGAACAGTGGAAAATTTTAAGCTACACTTCACAAACATTAACCTTTTTTATCAGCAGTGCCCAGGAACCCTGGCTATGGGAGCCAGGTCCCGGCTGTGCTGGGCGCTGTGCAGACACAGGACGAAAGCACATGCAAAAGAGCCCCAGCAGACAAAAGATACAGATGGTGGGACAGAAGGAAAACACATGGCAAGTCCTCCAACAGCGCTGTTGCATAAGGGGCACCATTTTTCAGGACACACTAGACAAGCACTGCTCAGGCACTGGTGCTGCCCCAAGGCAGCAGATGACTATAGGGAGAGGCCCTGCTGCCTAAGACCAGCAGGAATGCTGTTAGGAAAGCACCAGTAGGAACGAATACCACCTGGAAATGTCATCAGCATGCTACCAGATAAACAGCTCCTGAGCTGAGCGAGGGCTGTGTGTGGAGAGCAAAGCAGAGACCAGAAATGCAGCCATGAGCTACTGCCTCTCCCTGTGTCCCACAGCTCTGGAGTGTACAGACATCTCTGGCACCTCCAGCAGGCTGCTGGCCCTGTGCCTTCTCCCTGCCATCCACACAACACCCTGCCAGCCAGCCTGGGGAGGGATCTGCCTCAGATTGGAAGCAGATGCAAAAATGAACATGTTTCTTCAAGAAGCTGCTTTGGTCACAGGGCAGAGTGCTGCTAGAGCACAGACTTCTCTCCAAGAGATTTTCTGCAAGGAGAGGAGGAATTGGATGGTTTGAAATCAGGGTATGTGTGGGATGAGCTGGCAAGTGCTGAAGACACAGGCCAGTTATGCAGGTCATTCCAGATGAACATCAATGACTATTTCTGTAATATCACACCACCCTAAGGCCAGACACCTCTAACCACCAGGAAACACCCCCGTGAATGTGTCGTGGCTCACCCAGCACCTGTCCTTGCCCAGGTGCTCCTTCTCAGGCCAGTGGTGCTGTGGGAGGAGTGAGAGGAGACTCCCACATCCAGGAAGGAAGGGAGGTCATGCCCAGGGCAGGTGTCTTCAGCACCAAGAAAGGGTGCTTGTCCCAGGCTACATAGGACAGCAGCACTGCAGAGACCTGACAGTGCTTCTGATCGTCAGGTTTATTTTATTCATTTTTCTGCAAAGCTGGGTGCTCCGGACAGGACAAATGACTCAGGACCAAACTGACACTGCTTTGAACCTAAAGACTTTGAACTGATAGAAAATGTGTCTCTGCATCACAGAATAGGCAGAGCCTGAAGCTCCACTGTCCCTGGAAGGTATTACCAACATGAACATGCAGCAGTGGATGCTCTGTCTCCATGACTCTCCATCGCATCACTACAGCTGCAATACCAGATATGCAGGATCTGGGAGGATTTCTGAATGCCAGGTTCCTGAGGCCCAGTGACTGCAGAAGGATCTCAGCAGCCTTATTCATTTGCAAAAGTTCCCAATCTTCCTGGCTCCAGAATAGAGCTTGAAAATGAATTTTAAAACACAAAGAGGAAACATCTTCATTTTTCTTAGCAGTTTAAAAATGTAACAGGAGTATGATTTTGTGCCTGGCTCCAGGAATGAGCATTTGCATTTGGCAAATCATGATATGGGCTCAGCTCATGATCAAGCAGAGCCACACCACAACTGTGAACTCTAAAATCATGTCAAGACACTTGTCCTCTGGTTGTACAGTACCACTGGAGTGACAAGACAAGGGGGAATGGCAATAAACTGACAGAGGGCAGGGTTTAATGGGATATTGGGAAGGAATTGTTCCCTGGGAGGGTGGGGAGGCCCTGGCACAGGGTGCCCAGAGGAGCTGTGGCTGCCCCATCCCTGGAATTGTCCAAGGCCAGGTTGGACGGGGCTTGGAGCAACCTGAGATAGTGGAAGGTGTCCCTGCTCATGGCAGGGGTGGAATGAGATGGGCTTTAAGGCCCCTTCCAAAGAAAACCATTCTGGGATTCCACATCACCCCTGCCATGGGCTGTGCAAGATGAGCACACATCCATTGGACCTCCATCATCCAAACAGCTTAAAACTCACTGCACCCCCTGAGCACGAGGGGCAAACAGGCAACACCTTCTATGTCATGTCAGGACGGCAAATGGAGTATTTACATCACAGTTCCAGATAAGGAACTGTTTTTTCGCTCAACATTTAATCACAGTTTCACTATCCTTGGTAAAGGAACAGCAAGTTCCCTCTGTACAAGCCCTCAGGAGGCTGCTGTGCCAGGGTTTCCCTCTGTCTGCTGTGTGACCTTCCACCTGGACAACCTTCCCATCCATAAGCCTCCAAGACAGTAGGAACACACTCATATTTCTCAGAACTACTCAGGACACTTCGACTTGCTCAAAGAAAGACCTGGCACTCTTGGCAGGACTGTATTTTGGTGCAGCCCACCATGCACCTGCATGCACCAAGAGTCTTTGCCCAGCCAGGTCACTGTCATTTGTGCACAAACAGGCCTGGACATGCACAGATGCTTTGGGGACATGTGCCAGACACCAGAGTCTTGAAATCATTCCTGCATGTTCTCTCACATTCCTGCATTTTCTCCCACAGCCTCAAACCGCCTTCTGAGGACAAAAGGCAGCAAACAACAGCATGACAGAGCTGGTAGCGTTTACATGCTGCCAGTCAACCACAGAATGTCACACGAGAAGGTGACACAGTGTGAGACCTCCCAAGTGACTCTCCTGATTGTGATCCCTGCTGGGACTCACCACAGAAGGAACACCAAAGCCAAGGGACATGACTTATCCATGGCTCATGGCTACTCGACGAGAGGCAGCAAAGGCCTACCAGCCTGACAACCCCAGGATTCACCAGTCTCCACCCTTCTGGATCAAAGGAAGATCTGAAGTTTTTATAGTGAAAAAAAAAAAAAAAGTAATGAACAAACCACACAGGTTTTATTATTCCTGGCTGCCAGTCAGGATCTTGTGTTATATAAAAGAATAATAATAAAAAAATCGAAATTTGTGGTCTATATGTCAGGCTGGCATTTGTTCTGGAACTCTGTTCAGTTCTTCAATGCTGATAATTACCCATATCCAGTCAAGTCACAGAATGTCCTTGGTAATGAATCTAAGACACAGGCAGCTAAGCAGCAGCTTGGAGCAGCATCCTCCTGTCAAGGAATCCCAGCTCTCAAAGCACAACTGCCAGAGCACAGACACCTTGAGGACCAGCCAAGGACCAGCGAGAGCTCACAGACCAACCTCACATCAATATCCAGATGTTTTTCCAAGCCACCAACAAGCAAAATGGCTGTAACTAGCACAGGATGGTGTGTGAAGCAGACAATTCAGCCACTGCTGGTCTCTCAATGGGTACAGGCACGGCTGGCTCACCCTGGATGAGTCCCCAGGGATGGACACGTTCGCATTTCCCAGAGCCAACAGGGGATTCAGCTCCACACCCACCACTGCCTTTCCTCTGAAGAGGAGTGGCTTCCCACAAGTAAAGGCAGATCTCCCAGGGGATGGAACCTGGGATGGGAACACTCTGTCCACAGAGGCTGAGGTCAAACCTCTATGTTTGTCACCAAGCCAGGGGCTCCAGCTGAGCCACCGGACACACATAGGTGTGCTCCTGCCTCCGTTTCGGCTGGAAACCAGGGCACAGGAGCAAGGTACTCTGAGTTATCCAGGTGGTCCGGGATTTAGGCCTGTGTCTGTAACCATGCTGGTTATGTGCTGCACTGAAAACACAGCTGGCAGCTGCTGACAGCCCAATCCAAACCCCTGCTTCAGGAGCAGTGGGACAACACTCCCAGGACTCGCGTTCCTTTTGGGAAGTGCAACTGTGTCGTCAGGCTGCTGCACCCTCTCACTACTGCCAGGACAGCCTGTTCCTCTGACACAGACCACAGCTTTGTTCTGGGAATTGTTTTAGACTCCTGCAACAGATCTGAAAATGCCTCAGTGTCTGGGTTCAGCACATGGATGCAGAGGGTGCTGCCACATTTTACCCCCTGCACCCACACCAAGGACGTTCTGCTGCCAAGGCCCAGACCACAGAGCTCACCTTCCCACCAGGAACAGCACCTCAGATCACGGGAGGAGTCACTGCTCCATGCCCTCCACACACCTTGGATCAAACCCCTGGTGTTTCCCAGTCCTCAACAATGAAGAAGAGAAACCAGGAAATTATGCTCAGGAGAGACCCAAGACCAAGCAGATGAACAAGCATAAGAAATTCACAGAAAAATTTCAAAAATACAGGAATGGGGAAAACAAGCATTGAGGAAAGCAGAATCTTCACTGAGGAGCAGCATACCAAGACCTAAGGCAGTGACTTGCCGTGAAATTAGAGCCCGGGTGCCTTTCGTAAACAGCCATAGCCCTGACTGCGCCTTTTTGCTGCTTTTCTGGAACCGTTCCATTTCTGTAAAGTTTTGAAGCCTTAAAAATTAAGCCATTCTGAGGGTACAGAATCACTGGTGATGTTTTTCCACCAGCCCTCTCCAACTGCATTGTAAACAATCGCTTCCTGCTCCTGTTGTGTAATGATTCAAAGACAAAAACAAGCCGTATTTACTTTCTCCAACAGAGCAATTCCAGCCCTGACCCAAAGCAACTGCGGGGGCTGCCAGGCCTCCTCCTCCTCCCCTACTCCTGGCTCAGCTCTACAGCCCAGTCAGCTGAGGGAGCAAAAGGGCAGAGGAAAGTACAGAGAAACAAGGAGCACTTGCAGTTGCCGGCACCAAGCCCCCTCTGTCCCTCCTGGGCTATTTTAATCCTGCTTTCTTTCAACTACTCTGAGCCTCAGATTTTGTTTTCCTTCTGGCTCACACAAAGTCTGAGCGATCCACAAACGCAAACCAGCCTCCTCTCGACCATAATAAGCTGATTCTCACCAGTTTAACAGTAGGTAGTTACTAAGGGGCCGATTTAGGACTTTACTGCTTTTAATACGTGGCTTAGGAGAACACAGCAGGGTCCCAGCACGTATTCCAAGCTCCCAGGCTTCGGTTGGTTCTTGTTTCTGCATGTTCCCTTGACTCGGTCCTGTGGCAAGGGGAGGGCTGGGTAAGCATTCAAGGCCGGAAGGGTTGTGCCAATCAAATACCAAATATTTATAGTTTCCAAGAGAGCAGCAAGGGGCTGGACCAGCAGTTTTCAGAAGGCAAAAGCTCCAGTTTGAAAACTCATGTAGGAAACACACCCTCACCTACGTTTTGACAGTCTCTGGCCCAATATGAGGCTTTTTATGGCAGGACAACACTGATTTCAGCATTATACAGGCAGTAAAACTCACCTAATACCCCTTTTCCAGGAATTTAACCTGCCAGAAACACACACCTCTCCCTGTGCCAGCTGGCAAACGGCAAGAAAAACAACAGCTGATGTTTCCTCTGATTCCACAATCGGGTCTGGAGATAAAATCTGGGACTTTCTATGGTCACCTCCTCACCTTTTGAGCCTCCCCACCATGCACTTTTGACAAAGGGGTGGGGAAGATGTGAGCATTAACTCCTCTGGGTCTCCATAATCCAGAGGGCGTGTGGCATCCTGGAACAACAACCGCCCAAACGCTGACGAGATGGGGAGCGGGGAAGGCGATTTTTGGGGAGATCTTCGTGCTCTGACAGTCAAGAGTGACACCCGGCCACCACCCTCGTCCTGGGCATTCCACGGCCCCTTGGGGCTGCCACCGCTCCCTAGTAACCCCGGTGCCCTGGGGAAGCGGCGATACAGCGGGGACGGCCCGGGGACATCGCTGCGCTCCGGCCGGGCGCGGTGCGGTCCCCCCCCGGTGCGGGGCCGGCCGGGATGACATCACCGCGTGGCGGCCGCGGCACCACCGCCCTCGGCCCGGCGCGGGCCCCGCTGCTCCCACGGNGGCCGTTCCGAGGGCATCGCGGCGGGACCGGGATGGCACCGGGACCGGGCGGCTCCGTCTGCGCTGGGGCTGCGGCGGAGCGACGGTGACGTCACCGGGACACGCCCATCGGGCGGGGCTTGGCCCGTCGGGGCCCCGCCCATCCCCGCGACGCCGGAGCTCGCTCTTGATGGGCCCGGCAGTGAGCCGGGTGCCATAAAAACCGTCGATTCGCATACTGGTTTGGGCTGGAAAGGGCTGTACGGTCCATCCCGTGTCACCCTCTGCCATGGGCAGGGACACCTTTCACTAGCCCCGGTTCCTCCAAGCCATGTCCAACGTGGCCTTGAACACTTCCAAGGGATGGGGCAGCCACAGCTGCTCTCGGCAACTTGTGCCTGGGTCTCCCCACCCGCCCCGGGAAAATTTCTTCCCGATGTCCAATCGAAATCTCACCTCTTCTAGTCTAAAACCATTCCCTCTTGTCCTATTACTATCTGCCCCTTTCTTTCTTATAAGCCCCAACATGAGAGAGAGCAGCTGGTGACATGAGGATGGCCGTGCCCAGTCAGTAGGAACACCATGGCAGAGCATTCCATTTCCCGATGGGACATAATGGTTTATTGAGAGGTGACCCCAACCACGAGCATTTTTTCCAGTCCTCTTAGAGCAGAGCACCTGAGGGCCTCTCTTAAGGTAGCAGAAGTACACCTGGGTTGGGATTTTCAGAGGTGCTCAAAGGACAGAGATGTGCGTGACTCTGACCTGCAGTGGCATCTTCTGGACATCTAGGATCAAACATCTTCCAAGTGTCACTGCCAGCTTCAGGCGGCAAACGTGGCTGTTGGGAGGAGGGTGGAGGAGAAGGAAAGAATGTGTAGGGATGAAGTCACAACAGCTCAGACCACAGATTCCAGCCAACAAACCTGGACATAAACTATCCTCACACAGATACTCAGACATTTGCAATTCCCATGTCTACCCTAATCGTCTCCCCGCTAACGAACCCGCTGTTTTCCCTCCTGCATTCACAGCCACAGCTATGCTGAATATTTTAAAGCCCGCAGCAGGACTACAAATAGGGCAGCTATTTCTGGAGCTGGTAAATGAATCAAAAACAACTGCAAACAGAGTGTCAGTGTTTCATCAGCTTTAATATCCCTCCTCACTGCACGCCACGACAGGAGCTGTATCGTGTTGGGGCAATGTCTCATTGTTACAGTGAATTGGCACAAAACAGGAGTGAACACAAAATGTTAAAGGATTAAGTACAACATTGGTAAAAAAAATACATGAAAGATGCATCTATGAAAGAAGTGCTCTGATTATTGTGTCACCAATTAGAAGAAAAATATGTTTAATGAGAATTGAAGAAATTCTTGTTTCCTTGTGGAATTTACCCAAGAAAGAAAACACTTTCATGGCCAATAGAATGGATTTTCCTTGACCAAGCAGTAGTTAAATAAGCACATATTGGTAAGGAAGTATAAAGTCTTCAGATTCACTTTCATAATTAAGATATGAGTAGAGACATTAATCTCTGATAGAGGTCCTGATAATCAGAGAATATCTAAGGGAAAGCAGGAATGTTGAATCAGACATGGCAAGTGATGAACCTTGCAGACTTCATCCTCAGGCAAAGGGGTTTACTACTGTTGCTATAAAGTGTGAACCTCTTTTTGATGAGAGGAATGTGGAAATCTTTCCAATTTAGTGATGCGTCCCCTGTTTTTCATCCATGCAGACCTCATTGCAGGACTGAGGCCATAATTCCACAGAATATTATTCAGACACCTGGAGAGGGAGAAAAGACCCCATTTCATAGGAGCTCTGGAGCTTCTCAGCATGTTAATGTACTTACAGAAATGGGGTATGGATCAAAGAAGTTTTACTTCTAATACAGCAGAGCATGATTTATACACTTCTTCCTTCAGCCCTCAGCTTCCCAAGCAATCCTGCACACATTAATGCCTCCCTTGCCTAGTCTCACTGATGTCATTGGCAAAACTCCTTATTTAAGGAGGTGCATTTCAGATACAAATGCCCCTGGATCAGTCAAAGGTTTAAGGCACCAGCGAGCTGTCCTAACATGACCTGGAATCAACAACGAGCTTCCCACATGCCAGCATTGCACAGTGTAACACCACTGATAACGAGCACTCCTGGAGCTTGTGAAATCATGCTAGTGAGGGAAATCTCCCTGAAGGAGATCCCGTAGTGCTGGTAAAGGAAGTGTATTTTTGTCAATGGAACTATGTTGATGCTCAGGCTCCTGCTGGCGAGGGCAGTGTCTGAGCTCCTGCCCCTGCACCCCCTGGCTGCTTCTGCTTCTCCTTCTCCTGCAGCTGGTGGGTCCCAGGAGCTGCTGTAGCTCTGCTCACTTTAGCTCAGCCTCTCTGAGGTGAGAGATCTTTGCCTTTGTGCCCTAGAGAAGTAGCTGAGACAAGATCAAACATAAATCACAGACTGGTTTGGGTTGGAAGGGGCCTTAAAACTCATCCAGTCCCACTCCCTGCCATGGGTAGGGACACCTTCCACTATCCCAGGTTGCTCCAAGCCCCGTCCAGCCTGGCCTTGGACATTTCCAGGGATGGGGTAGCCCCAGCTCATCTGTGTCCTCTATGTGAAGGACCACTGTCATCAGCCACCTTAGGCAGGGGAAGAGCTACTTGGGAGTGCATTAGAGGCCAACGCAAGATCCACAGAAGGTGTCTACAAGCTCAGTGTCACTTCCACTCCTCTGCCAGAGTGTTATCTCAGCACAGAGGCAGCACAAGAGAACACATTCTTGGGCCTCAAGTGCTGCTGTTCCCAGCCCAGAGCCATCCCCCAAACTCCCTTTCTTTACTCTGTTAATCCATCAAGGTTTGTTTTCCCAGCAGCAGATGCTTCCTCAGCCTTCAGCCAGGGATCCACCAAAACCAAAACAGACTTTTTCAAGACAGCAAACCAGGCTAGTCTCCAGCCCCAGCATAGAGCAGCTCCAAGATGCAGGTGGCACAGGCTGTTCAGGCCTCCTGTGATCCTGTCTATGAAAAAGGACTGGAACCATAATGCTCATTTTTCTACTCTTTCTCAGTTTGGCAGTAGTTTTACCATACAAATGACCAGGCCCAGACTCAAAAAGCACAGGACCAGAAACTGAGCTCCGTCCATCATTTTTTTGACCCTGTTTATGATAACTTAGGGAAAGCGAAACCCTCCCCTAACTTACATACAGGGAAATTGCTGCCAGCTCTGTGACCCTCTGATGCTCCTGATCCAAATAAAAGTCTTGTTCCATAGTAACTAAATGGAAGTTGTTGTTCTTCAGCTTCCTTCACCCCTTGCCAGTTTTAAAAAATAAATCTGAATTAACTTTGGATGCTGGTATGAAGGTGGCATTACATGGCCTAAGCAAGACCCTGCCCAGGTGGATCTGACAAGCTCCTCCAGAATCCAAACCCAGCTTCTTAAGAGCCTTTCATTCAAATTCCCAAGTATATTTCATGCCAGGCTGCTCTCAATCCCTGAGAAAGAAACCCCAAACCAACCAGCACAGAGCAGGAACTCAAGTAATTTCACTGCAAGTTTATGATCTCAACACAACAGAAAAGGGCCGTAATCTGTGTTTTGCAATAGGTTATTTATTACTGCTTGTTTTAAATAAAACCAACACTCAATACTCTCTGTCCCAAGCTCCTGTGACGCAAAGCCACTGGTAGGACAGCTATCCTTAAGGAAGTGTCCAAAAGAATGCAGGACATGCAGATTTTTCACTGTTCAGAGAAGTAGCACTGCCACCTACTTGGGAAAGCCAAAATCCATAAGCAGGTCACCACCTCCAAGGAAACATTTCTCTGGGTTAGAAACAACAACAGAGATCACTGAGGTCACTTTTTTTTTCTGCCTTGCCTCACTTTTCAGTTATTATCCAGACTTCAGCTTGCTGGAGGTCATTTTTTTGGGGGGCAGCATTCAGTTATTGGACATCCTAGGCATTATATAAACTGCTGTGTATCAGGAGCTGCTCCAAAGGCCAAGCAGGATTCCAGACCCTCTTCCCTATTTTGATGGAATGGCTTAAACCAGACATAGTATGAAGGAGAAACAGCTCATGAACAGCAACAACCAACATTGAGTCAGGGTGGCATCTGAGTCATCCAAAGCACTGATGCTGCAGAGCTACAAACCTCAAAAGGCATTTCTGACCTTCAGGGTCATGGCCACAACCTGGAAGATTAGACAAAGTCCGAAAATTAACGTCCAGGTGTGAAAATGCACAGAAAAAGCCCTGAACATGCAGGTTTACCCTGGCTATTTGAGTCCGCACACCCCCACCCTTTGCTGGGCTTTGAAAGCCACAAGTGTCCAAGTCAGCACCAATATTTCTACCAAAATCTCCAAAGCTGCACTTTCCAGAGCACCTCCCAGCCCTGCTTCTTTGTTTTGAAGAAAAACTCCATCAAAATAACCCAGTGAATATTTTGCAGTAACCATGTGTGTGGCGGTGGTAGCAGCAGTTGAGGCTGCAAAAGACTGTCATAAAAAGAAGACCCCCGCCCAATGGTGGGTTAGGACATAGACTCTATCCCCTATCTTTTAACCAAGTTGTCAGTCAAAAGTTTCCTCTCCCTGTTCTATTATAAGTAAGTTCATGAATATTCAGTTCCCTTGTTAAATATGCATATGTTCTGGAAAGTTCTCTGTTGTTTGATGCCCCATTGGCCCCAGCTTATGTCAATTTATTGTACCCTCCCCTAGTTACATTTCATTGGTTGTTGTACCCCTTGTTCCTCCCCTATGACTGGTTCCTTGTGTTCTCTCCACCCACCTTCCTGTCTGTATAAAAACCCATGTCAGCGCTTCTGAGGGGGCTTTTTGCCACTGCCTCCGTTTGGTGTGCGTTCCCTGCTCCTTTTCCCTTCCTTTTCAATAAACGCCACTGGAACGGCAAGCAGAAGCTCTCCCTCTCCTTTTAATCCTGGTGCTGCGGCTACGCGCTGCCTGCCAGGCGAGCAACCTGCTGCAGAGCTGGTAGCTGGGACCGGGCTCGGGCCCCGAGGCATAGACCCTCTGGGAGTGCCAGCCGGCCAGAAGCGCTGCTCCTTTTGCCACCTGGTCAGCGCACGTCATGTGAGCTTTCTTTGTCCTTAATGGCATCAATAAAAAAATACTAAAGGAAGACAGCAGATCAAACTGGGTACTGAACTGTGACAGTGTGAGATCTCCCATGGGTGGCCTCAATGGCCTTCTTTAGCCATGAAATTCTGTCTGGAACAGAAGGAAAGTGGTAGGAAAATGCTACAACACAAGAGCCAATTATGAGTGCACTGCACATGCCCTTGGGCCAAATCCTTGTTCAGAGAAAGCAACAGACAAAAACAGTCCTAGGAAGGTTCTGTTCTTTGAAGAAAAACTTGACCAATTGTCCTGGGTTGCAGTAT